>JAVTVY010048615.1:0-24584 GCA_036873755.1 Hanleya hanleyi
TTTCAAATCTGACTCCCCAAGTCGTCTATCATGTCACCAATGTGGCTAACCAAGTAACATACATTATTTTGTAGCTGGCATTCGAGGAATGGTTTGAATATAATGCAGGGTGGTTCAAGCATAACTCACCACAAGGCAGAACTATAACACCTGACCTCCCACGTCCATTCCCAAACATTTTCCGCAGACTTTTCTCCTGGTAAGGTCTCAGCATCGTGGATGGTTTTAAGTCAATGCTGAAGTGAGTATTAACAAGACAGTATCTTCGTTAAACACTATTTCGTAAACCTCAGAATTAAACCAAAGACAGTTGCCGACCTTAACACAGGTAATGTGACGAGATTACCAAACTAACAATATATATTGGTCAAAATACATCACATGAAACCTGAATCAGGATATGGGATTGGTTGTTAATTAACATCTTGAGTCTGTAAGTCATTGAAAACAGCAAATCATATGTAAGATTATTTTTACAATATATATTACAATTATATTATATTACAATATAATTTTCTCAATATTTCATATTTATTGAAATGTACATGATTTCAACCAATTTTAATATGTATTTTAACATCAAAGTGATACGTCTAGTAACCAGTTATTCATGATTACGTAGTTAATTTCTGTGTTTTAATGACAATGGAACATGATTACATACTTGATATCTGGGTTACGTGTGTCATTTCTGAAGTCATACTCTGCCAAAAGGGGATATTCTAACTCAATACACCTGAAAATAAAAATGGAATAAAAGATGATTACTCGCGGACCAAATCCTGTTGTTGTCATTGTTATCAATATATGATCATGGTGATCGCAATGGCTTTAAATCTCAATGAATAACTCAAGAAGATTCCACATGCACTTTGTTATGATCTCAATGATAGGGACTACTGACCAGTTATGATGTCAGATTCCAGATTTTAAATTTCGTTGATAGAACTGTCACTTAAGTTGGCTCCCTGGTTTCAGGGCAAAGTCATGTCATTTTTTTGTTGATATTTTTTGTATAGCTCAGAAAGTTCATCCTATATCATAAAATGAGATAAAAAATTAGGGCATAGTGTATTCACTTTTTTAATTCTCAGCTTGAATAATGTGTGCTTGCAGCAAATTGGTTTAATGTGAATACTACTGTAATGAGGGAAGTCCTCTAATGGGTTCCTGTAATGCAGGAAGTCATGTAATGAGGGAAATTCTGTATTGGAGGAAGTCATGTAATGAGGGAAGTTCTGTATTGGAGGAAGTCCTGTAATGAGGAAAGTCTTGTAATGGGGGAAACATGAGGGAAGAGCTGTAATAGGGGAAGTAATGTAATGAGGGAAGTCATGTAATGGGGGAAGTCCTGTAATGGGGGAAGTCATGTAATGGAGGAAGTCCTGTAATGGGGGAAGTCATGTAATGGGGGAATTCCTGTTATGGCCAACTTCCTGTAATAGAGCACAGGAAGTCATGCAAGAAGGGAAAGTCCTGTAATGGGCCAAGTCCAGTAATATTCTACCTCTTCTGCAGGACTTCAATTTTTTCTTGTTTGACTTCAAACGAGACAGTCTGTAATGTTTCTAACTCATCTTCGTCATCTTTATCCAGTTTATCATAGTAATCAAAGATATCATCAGGGACTTTCTCCCCTTCCTCAGGGGCCCCCACTGTGGACGTCCCCGGCTGAGCGTCGTCTGGTTTTCCTTGTGATGGCTTGTTCAACTGTTCAGAACAATGAAATACAGTTATATTTATCCAATGCACACAATGGAAAAAGAGTGATTTATTTATGCCATAATACACCAGACTAAGAGTGAACCTAATAAAAGAGGTGCATTTTGACACTATATCTAGACAAACATGTGTCCATGACATCTTGTTTAACTGCAGTACAATATAAAACAAAACTTTTAGACCCAATCAACTTTAAACGGTACCCATTAAATAAACATGAAACATGCAAAGCACCGTGAACCCCTTGGAAGTATTTTAACAGGGTGCTGGTTAATGAACAAGCAATTGGTGGCAACAAGCGATTGGTGACAAATTGATAGTTGACCTGGTGACCTAGAAAAAATAGGTCAATCTAACTGATTTTCGATGGGCTTCTGTTTGGTGACCACATGCATGTGGTAAAGCTTGGTGTTCTTATACATACTCATTCATCAGATATGGTGGAAGTGAGAAAATCGAGACAAATGTATAAATGTATCTAAGAATATCCCAACACCAATTTTGGCTCTAGTCCATGACCAGATGTGTGTCTGGTGTATGTTCAGTAAGCCCAGGCCTCATCATTCTTGAGACATGGTGAACATGTTAATGATGAAAAATAGACCAACTGTGACTCTGTGATCCAGAAAAAAAAATAGGCCAATCTCACCGATTTTCAAAATGCTTCTGCTTCATGACCACATGCATGTCTGCTCCTATGCGTAGTGATTACTTAGATAATCAATTGGTGACAAATTGAGAGAGTTTGACTTGGTAACCCCCAAAACATGGGTCAATCTCACCGACTTTTTCAATAGGCTTCTGTTTCGTGAGCACATGCATGTACAGACTTACAATCTGCATTCTATGATCAGGTGTGTATCTAGTGTAGGTTCAGCAAGCCTGGGCCTTATCATACTTGAAATATGGTGGTAACAAGAAGCTGTTGATGAATAGGCAAATTAGGCCCAGTGATCCAGAAAAATACACCAATCTCAATGATTTTCGACAGGCTTCGAATTCTGCGCTAAGAATTTGTGCTGAAATGAAAAAGTTTGACCTGGTGACCTGAGAAAATATGGGTCACTGATTTTCAATAGGCTTCTGCTCTGTGTAAGTTTGGTGCCCCTTGGCTTAGTTATTTTTGAGATATGAAAGTAAGTGGAAATGGACGTATAGCTGTACATGGTGATGACAATAACCCCAAGGTCAATATTGATTGAGGGGTAATAATAACAACTAGATCTGAAGAAGATTCAGACATGCTGGAAGAGATGTAATGTGGGAAGATCTTGGAGTTTTAGGTCTAACTTTACTCAATATACATTATTGTACATGCCCTATGTCCCTATCATACCCTACTGCCTAGTGCGAACAATATCGCAGACCTTCAATGCAGATTTCGCTGTGAGCTGATCCATTACAAAATCGTCTCCTGTTTCACCCTCTGCCACGTCTTCTCTAAGTCGACATTCCTGAATAACTGGATCTTTTAGCAGCTTTTGTAGAACTTCCTAAAATATAGGTCAAATGTCAACGTAAGTCATTACATATATTGGCTTCAAGACACCATTCAACCATCCTGTAATATTCATACTCATTCATGTAAACACAGAACACAATGTACACCAATGATCCTATACAGACACGCTGTGATTGGCTGGATTTTGTTTCAACTTGATCTAAAGGCCAATGAAAATCCCAGATTTTATTATGACAAGCTGAGTAGCTAGCAGGTCCTCCGACAAGTAGCCTGTTTGAGAGCGTACAGCATATACGCTTCCAATATCTCCTTAAATATAACTTTGAAAGTGGATATGTGTATGTGGAAAGAGATGTTTATCTGGAATTGTTGAGACAATTTGAGGAGGTTTGGGAAGCAGTAATGGGTAGTGTAACACTGGAATGTAATTCTGTAGTTGTATATGGATTTGTGGATGGCGAGGTTTATAAATGGATGGAAGGAATAGATCAAGATATTGTGTTCACAACACAGATGTGTACAATATGGGTGAGTGAAATCCAAGATGGTCAATGGCAGCCATCTTGGATTACATACCAATGTAATCAATGAAAATCAATACCAATGGCCATCTAACTGATGTGAAGCACCTTCTCAAGTTTGAAGTCAATCAGACGATTTGTTCTCACGATACCGCGTTCACAAGATGCGGGACGGACGGAATCGAAGATGGTCAATGCCAGCCGTCTTGGATTGCGTACCTCAGTGAAAATCAATACCAATGGCCATCTAACTGATGTGAAGCACCTTCTCAAGTTTTAAGTCGATTGGTTGAGTTGTTCTGAAAATATCATGTTCACAAGATGCAGGATGGATGGAATCCAAGATGGTCAATGGCAACCATCTTGAATTACATACTACCTCAATGAAAATCAATACCAATGGCCGTCTAATTGATGAGAAGCACCTTCTCGAGTTTGAAGTCGATTGGTCTAATTGTTCTCGAGATATCACGTTCACAATATGCGAGACGGATGCAATCCAATATGGTCAATGGCAGCCATCTTGGATTACGTACCTCAGCGAAAATCAATACCAATGGCCATCTAACTGATGTTAAGAACCTTCCCAAATTTGAAGTCGATTAACTGATTTGTTCTTGAGATATCGCGTTCACAAGATGTGGGATGGATGGAATCCAATATGGTCAATGGCAGCCATCTTGGATTACGTACCTCAGTGAAAATCAATTCCAATGGCCATCTAACTGATGTGAAGAACCTTCCCAAGTTTGAAGTCGATTGGTCGAATTGTTCTCAAGGTATCACTTTCACAAGATGTGAGACGGATGGAATCCAATATGGTCAATGGCAGCCATCTTGGATTACGTACCTCAGTGAAAATCAATACCAATGGCCGGCTAACTGATGTGAAGCATTTCTCAAGTTTGAAGCCGATTTGTCGAACTGCTCTCGAGATATCGCGTTCACAAGATGTGGGATGGACAGAACCCAATATGGTCAATGGCAGCCATCTTGGATTACGTAGCTCAGTGAAAATCAATACCAATGGCCGTCTAACTGATGTGAAAAAACTTCCCAAGTTTGAAGTCGAGTGGTTGATTTGTCCTCGAGATATCGCGTTCACAAGATGTGGGATGGACCGAATCCAATATGGCCAATGGCAGCCATCTTGGATTACGTACCTCAGTGAAAATCAATATCAATGGCCGTCTAACTGATGTGAAAAAACTTCCCAAGTTTGAAGTCGATTGGTTGATTTGTTCTCGAGATATCGCGTTCACAAGATGTGGGAAGGATGGAATCCAAAATGTCAATGGCAGCCATCTTGGATTACGTACCTCAGTGAAAATCAATACCAATGACCATCGAGCTGATGCGAAGCCCCATTCTCAAGTTTGAAGTCAATTGGTCGAATTGTTCTCGAGATATCGCGTTCACAAAATGTGGGACGGACAGAATCCAATATGGTCAATGGCAGCCATCTTGGATTACGTACCACAGTGAAACTCAATACCAATGGCCGTCTGACTGGCGTGAAGAACCTTCCCATGTTTGAAGTCGATTGGACGAATTGTTCTCGAGATATCGCATTCACAAGATCTGGGACGGATGGAATCCAATATGGTCAATGGCAGCCATCTTGGATTACGTACCTCAGTGAAAATCAATAGCAATGGCCATCTAACTGATGTGAAGCACCTTCTCAAGTTTGAAGTCGATTGGTCGAATTGTTCTCAAGCTATCGCGTTCACAAGATGTGGGACGGACAGAATCCAATATGTCAATGGCAGCCATCTTTGATTACGTACCTCAGTGAAAATCAATACCAATGGCCGTCTGACTGATGTGAAGAACCTTCCCAAGTTTGAAGTTCATTGGTAGAATTGTTCTCGAGATATCGCGTTCACAAGATGTGGGATGGACAGAATCCAATATGGTCGATGGCAGCCATCTTCTATTACGTACCTCAGTAAAAATCAATACCAATGGCCGTCTAACTGATGTGAAGCACCTTCTCAAGTTTGAAGTCGATTGGTCGAATTGTTCTCAAGATATCGCGTTCACAAGATGTGGGACGGATGGAAGGACGGAGGGACGGAAGGACGGACGGCTAGCATTTCCAAGTCCTCCCACCACTTCGTGGCGAAGGACAAAAATGTAAATTGACCAATCAAGTGCTCGAAAACTGGAAGATATTTCATGATGCACTCTTGTTTCTATATATGGCAATAATTGTTCGCGAGATAAAAAACTGATGACAGATTGTCCTATTTTATCCTGTAAGTTTGAAAAAGGGAATATGGACATTTTCAGTCAAGGTCTGTGACCAAATACACACGTCATGTAAAATTAGACAGCATAGGGCCTATTCGTCATGTAAGGAAAACACAATAGGGGACTACATGTAGGGAACCTTGTTAAACCTGGAAAAGCTACCCGTTTTGAAGATCCTTACATGATGAACTGCCCCAGCATAGGCATAGTTACTTCTAAAATTAGTGCTAAAATGGTTAGCATTTTTGTGGAACTGGGTAACTTGGTATTAACTGAACCATTAGTATGGCTGTCAGCATGGATGATCTGGTGAACAGGAAAAATCGTCTGATCACCAATGGTCATGGAATTTCCCACAGGGTGTATAGTCCATGGAAGTATCACAATCACTTTCCGATGATCGTGAGTGAAATGGAATCCTTAGGTTTTACACGCGAATAGTCCAGCATGGCTTTTTATTACATTGATAAAACATTATCCATAAACTACACAAGGTGTACAGAACTTTACTGCACATAGCAGAAAGGTGACCTTGAATGAGTATTATACAACTACAGAACTCACACTGTCCGTCATGTCACATGATGTCAGCTGACATAAAAAGGGTCTTGGACTAAATAAACTGTAAACGACATAAATTTTAATCAATCTTTCCTGTTCAACTATTTGAGGACCCACCGCACATAAAATACATGTATAGTTACCCGCCTGGATTTCACCAACTTCTGAAGCTTCATCATCAGATTTTGGTGATAATTTTGTAACCGAATAACAACAATGCAAAATGGTTATCTGTTTCAAACTATTTAAAATATGGCGATGAAAAAGACCCAAAAAAAACATATTCAAATCGACTGACAGGTGTATATGATATTGCATTGATCTCACTGTCAATTAGGGGTGAAAAGTTATTGATAGAGCACACTCAGCAATACTTACTGGGAATTGACTCTCCACGAAATATTTGTTCTGTTTAAGCACTAATTTCATCTTGCCATAACTCAGCGTACACAGCTGAAATTGAAAGGTCACAAATGTATGGTTAGGTAGAGTTATTTGAAATGCTCCAATGATAATAGAGAAGAGAAAAGTTACAGATCAGAATATATCCTGTTGCTGCAATTATATTATTCTAATTAATTCAAGTAACATTTCATGTTATACAGATAGATGTATGGGTTTGTGGGAAATACCGTAATTCCACTAATAATTCAATCACAGGAAGTGAAGAGGAAGTTGACAAAATGGTCCTAAATCATGCAAATAATCCATTATTTCTTAGTTGTTTTAGTGATATTAGAGGGTGATTAATGTTAAAGGAACAGCTGATTGAATTTTGTTCACTAAATTGGGGTGACTGAATTGTGATAAGGTGATTGGATTATTAAAGGAATTACCATAGATCATGAAGTGCAAAGTTATAGCAATATATGTTTTATCCAGAAGCCAATCAAAATACTGGATTTCTATGTGAAAATTTGAATTGACCAATCAAGTCTTTTAAAAATGTAAGATATCCCATGATGCATCAGATTGATTAGAACACTCCTATATCTCATAATGTTACATGTACCTTGATAAATTCCATGATACCGTCTGGTATAGATGTCTTGCTGAGGCGACGTAAATACTCAATGATGTCACTGGTCTGTAACCCCACAGACACGGCCGCGTACAGAGAATACGACGTCAGCTTGTACTCATGGATGTGTTTGGGGCGACACACAGGCTGAATAAGTACACAAAGGTGATCATTTTAAATTTTCACTCCAGCTTATTAGCCAAGATTAATTGTTAAGCATTGAATCGCCCAAAGTTGCTGAACATTTGTGTCTCAAAGTTATACCAGAATAACAATCTTGAAGACTGGGTCAAACGCTCAGTTAGACCCAGTTAGAGATAACCACCTCTCTAAAATGGAGGTAAAAAAGGTTGTTTTGTCGAATAAAGTCAAGAATATATTGAACTAAGAGACATCCGACATTTGCGACCATGGACATATATATCCATATTGGTATTAAAAAAATAAAAAAAAATTGTCTCTCTAATTTGCATAATGATTTGCATAATATTGTTTTGTTTTAAAACCGCGACTATGCAAATTTTCATTGGCAAATTATTGTTATGACATGCAACAATATATAAGCTTAGTCATCTGAAGATTTAGAAGTGTTATGATGAATAAATCAAAAGTTATTCAACGAAAATGACCTTTTTTACCTCCATTTTAGAGAGGTACATGTAGTTCTCTCTAACCTGTTGACTGAACACTGATGTATATATTTAGTCTGTGCAAAAAGAAAAAAATCCTCCTTCCCTTTTTTTTTCTATGAGGGACCGTGAACCTAGGGATAATTTTATTCAGCCTCAGTTGAGCAAATTTGGTCTATCTTTAATAATCATACTGTGACATGACATGTTGGCAATTCCATTTCTTATACGTTCACAAAGTCAGTTTTGGTGGCTTTATATTTCGTTACTGCTGGTATGCTTGTGAAGCTACGAATACACCTTAGTCTTGCCTTAAATGTTCTACCAACGGTCAACACACCTCATTCTTTTTAGATGCCAACTTGTTGTAAGGGATTTTTTTTTTACATTTAATAGCGGTTTAGGCTACTGTTTCTGGGAATGGTCGAAGTTTAAATAACAAACTTGAAACCATCCATTACCTGTTTGGAAATGGCGAAGGCTGTGACCTGCTAACCCATGATGTCGAGGTCTGATTACGATCATTTGTAGCGAATTTTCTGATCGACATTTCCATTCTAATGCCAACATCACAAAGCTAAAACGAAATGCTGTCATGACATCATGAAGATGTCATCATACTCAGATGTTGTGCAATGCATGTTACAACAGGACGTCTGACACAATGGACTAGATGATAGTATAAGATGTTACATGTATCATAATCTGACATTGATGTCACGGGTCAGAGGTTACGGCTTCAATACATTTTTCATCCTATCTGTTTTATTGTGTGAAAAACTCCAATTTTATGTCATTTTTCAGAGAAAAAATATCAACTTGTTTACACAGCTTCTCTGTATGTTTTCATGCGCAGTGTACATGGACCATTTGGTAGAACCTTTAAAAAGATTGTCTCACCTCAGATATAGCAATCAGGAAATCATGGGCATGTCTGTAGACTGGGGAGAAGGATTCCAGGAATATATGACCATCTGGAGCCTAAAAATTAATAAACAGTCTCATTTAACAAGTTCATCTTTGAGATCTGATCATTTCAATAGGATGATTTTGTGTTCACCATTGCAATATGAATATTTTTTTTTATAAAACAAATGTGTAAGGCTCATTAATTTTGTTTCATTTTATATTATCACCCGTTGAACTTAATAACTGAGGGGGAGGGGGTAGATTTTTATTTAATTTCCAATTTTTCCGAAGATACCAGTATTGGCTGTGAAACAAGCTAAATGATTTATTGCTAATATAATTTGCAGAATATACAAAAAAGGTCAATGGTAAACAAATTGCATAATCTAGTCCTGTGGATGCAGATTCGAACTGTCCACAATGTCGGCACACATACCGGTACATGTAGGTGCACATTGCATAAATGTGCATTAGACAGCATTGAACAACAAAACTGAAACGGTCAGGAGCGATGAAAAAGTACAGTGCAGCCGTTGATGAAAAATGAAGAATTTTATGGATGAGCCCAACACAAATGTTTTCCTGATTCACCATGTTTATGTAACCCTGTAATCTTAAATCTGTTTATAAATTCATATTTAGTTCTGTAAGCTCTCTAAACAATAGATAACTACAGCTAAATAGGTCTCACCACCCAGAGAGGACGGGACTTGTGGTCCAACTTAAGGTCCAGGATGCTTCTATAATCCTTGGCCCCAAACTCATCTTCTCTCGATTCCTGGACACATTCACGTGTCGCCGCCGATGGTAAAGGGTCCCCTGAAAACAAATGGAATAAGGGATTGATCAAACAGTGAGTGAGTGAGTGAGTGAATAGGATTTAACGTCACTTTCATGATTATTTCAGTCATATCGCGACGAACCAACTAAGCACCACCCAGCCAAGTTGTGTTCCTGCTGCTTCAGAGAAGAAATATTTGAAGCAACATGGAACCTGACACCCTCTACCCACCCTATAAAACACTGAGGACAGCACACAAGACACAGACAGGACGCTTACATTGGTGGAATAAAGACAAGTGATATTACAGTGCTGGACATCACATTATCAAGTTGCGGGTGAGTGAGTGAATGAGTGAATAGAATTTAACGTCGCTTTCAACAATATTTCAGCTACATTTGTATATCACGACGAACCAACTAAGCACCACCCAGCCAAGTTGTGTCCCTGATGCTTCAAAGAAGAAGAAATCTTTGAAGCAACATGAAACCAGACACCCTCCACCCACCCTATAAACATGATAAAACACTGAGGACAGCACCCAAGATACAGCCAGGACGCTTACATGGTGCAATAAAGACAAGTGATATTCAGGTGCCAAGATCTGGAACTCTCTGGAAAATGACCTACGAGAAGCACCATCTATACGTTCCTTCAGGTCCAGATATCTTAAAATGTTAAAAATGAAGCCACCTCTTAAATGCTGCTAAGCCCAACTGTTCTATTATTATTATTATCTATAACAGTTTTATTACACCGTCCTTAACCTCTATATATGTATTTACCTTAGTACTGTAATTATTATGTCAGATTTATTTCCATGATCCAAAACTACATGTATATGTTTAACTGTTGATGAGGGCCCAAGGAAGAAACAGATTCTTGTTGAAACTGATTGTGTATTACTCTCTTGAAATAAAGATATTATGATGTTACAGTGCTGGACATCACATTATCAAGTTGCTGTTAGTTCTCAACAAAATGCATTGAAGCAACAGGAACTCTTGCCCACCAGACACCCACCAACCACGCTAGTCCACTTTTATCATAACAATATGGTTTTAACTATATTTCAGTTATGGATTAGTCAAACAGAATAAGTCTATATTAATACCTCTCCAGATGACAATGGATGAATTTCAATACAAATTTCAGATTTCAGATAAGTAACAATAACAACAGTGACAATGAACATATCAAACCAGTAGATGTAAACCCTGATGAGGGTTTATTCCACTTTCAATCATGTGATCAATTGTCATAATTTAATTTTTCAACGCAGATTAGTGCAGGTGCCCGCAAGGTGTGAGGTCCAGTGTGAAACAGGATACACCAAATTAAAACTCACAGGATGTGTTCAATTTTGGTACTTAACACAGTCTCCATCTAGCATATGTACTATCCACTCACAAAAAAATGCAACAGTGGACAGAAAACTGTCACAGATATAGACCAGACTGAATGGTTCAATGATTTCTTGTTTCTTAGGCCAGTGACCTTTAATCTCTGACCTCAACCTCAATTTTGGTACGCAACACATCGTCTTCACCTATCATATCTATTCACAATTAAGTGCAACTGTGAACAGAAAACTGTCACAGATATAGACCGGACATGAACGGTTCAATGAGCAGGTGTATAAGTTATTTGGGACATTGAGGCTTAGTGTACGATCCCTTCTGATAAGTTTGAAGACATTATAGTGGTTGCTTTCACAGGGCAATAACATAGGTCATACAGCTAATCATGAATTATTTGACAAAGATTGATTTGTTCGATGAGTTTTAGTGTCAGTGGATGCACTTTTGTGCATCTCTGGTTCATTGTGTATGTTTGATACGTGTAGTTGGAGTGAGTTTTTTATACATGATTTAGTGTTGTTAGGCTTTACATAGACTGTTAATGTTCATGGATAGAGTTTGATATTGCTTGTTGCTATACAGCTGAAATATTGCAGAACCAACGATGTCAAATTTAACTCTCTTTCTCAATGACTAAATAACTTTCATCACAATTTGTTCTTCACCGAGAATTGCTGAAATGATGCTCCTGCCTCTTCCATTCCTAGCAATCAACATGATCAAGGGCACGATATTACGAAGTACTTCAGTTATTGTTTTATGAAGTATTAAAAAGTTCTAACCCTGCTGTGTCTCAGAGTCCATAGAGTTGTCATCCTCATATACAGAGTCTTCAACCTTAGACTTCTTAGATTTTCTTTCTTCTGTAATAGAGAACATGGACAATGATCAGGCATGAAATATAACACGTTCAGTACCTAGATATAAATGCGTACCGGTACTTAATACTGATATAATCGTGTACTCAATACTGATATAATCGTGTGTTACAGTACTGATAGAAACATACACTCAGTACTAAAATGAAAATGTAATCAGTACTGATTTGAAGTTGTACTCAGTACTGATATCAACATGTACACAATACTGACAGAACTGATATAAACAAGTCCACAGTAATGATACAAACATGAAATTGGTACTGATATAAACATATTCCTACGAAGTAGGCTACCATCCATTTATTGATGGCTCAGCGAGTGCACTGTCATGCCCATCGGGAACCCTTGGATGTATGTTTCACTGTGACTGTTGAAGGTTCCCTGATACGGCATATCACGCTGGACACACCGGTTCTTGTAAAATCACTGAAGTTAAGCGACTTTGAGCCCAGTCAAGACTTGGATGGGTGACCTCGTGCTGTACTGCTGGGCTGATAAGTGTCCAGGGTAATAGGAACTGAGGGCGATAATAGTTGCTACGCTAATGACTCACCAGCGGTGACATCTGGGAAAGATAATAGTACCCACTGTCAATTAGAGACTGCTACATAAATTCTCTCACGGTAGCACATAGCGCCCCCAAGTCATCTCTCAAGTACACACTTAAATCATATCAAACCCTACTTCCTAGGTCCTGTGACGTTAGTCACACTGCCATGTGCTCATTTCTGATATAAACATGTACTCATATACTAATATCAGCAGGTACTCAGTACTGACAACAGCATGTAGTCAGAATGATATAAGCATATACTCAGCAATGATATCAGCATACGTTCAGTACTGATAAAAGCATGCATTCAGTACTGACATCAACATGTAATCTGTACCATACCCAGAAATGACATTTTTTACAGAAGTGATATAAACATGTATTCAGTAATGATATTAGTATATATATTCAATACAGATACCAACTTATATTCAGTACTGATATCAAACTGTACTGGGTACTGACACAAAAATGTACTATACTCAGTACTTTGCTAATTCCTTCTCTTCCACGCTTATCACTTTTATTAATATTTCCAGTGCTGATGATTAGCTGTACAGGAGCCATTTTCACAGTGTCCCTCCTCTCTCCCATATCAGGGTAGAGGCAATGTTGTGTCTTTCTGTGCAAGTGTGCAGGCAAATTTAATCAAATATACACAACAAGGAATCTACCATTATATGGGAGAGGTGGGGTAGCTTGTGAACAGCTAATAAGCCACATCATAATCCAAGAAGAACTGCATATTACCCCATATTCATGCCTGGTGCGAGACTGAAGGGCAGGTTCACGCACATGTTTTTTCACGAGAGCCAGCAACGCCAGGGTATTTTGTCTGAGTGCCTGTTCAACAGTTCAAGAAATTTGCACAATAAATGTTGTTAGAATAATTTTGGCATATTAGCACAAGTAACCTTCCTGGCGTTGCTGGCTCTTGTGAAAAAACGCATGTGCATGAACCTGCTCTTCAGTCTCGTGCCTGGCATGAATATGCGGTAAAATGCATTACTTATGGGATTACGATGTGGCTTATCATCAACGTTTGAAGTGTTATTAAAAAAGTGGAGTTGGCTTCCAGAGAATAAGGAGCAGTGGGATGACAATTTATAATGTATAGGTTTTACCATGTTTACTGAATGCAATCAATGAACGGCATTTGCAGGGCTTGTTTTTCCACGGGAATTCAATTTCCGTCAGCACTCCCGCAAAAATAATTTGCAGGAATTCAACAGATTCTTGTCAAATTTTAGAAATGATAGCATTGGATTCCCATAGAACTGGATTGCGAGATCTATTTGGATTCCCGTGAATTGTGACGAAAAACAAGGCCTATACTGTCTGTCCCAGATAATATATCCGAGACGTTTACGGCGATATTTCGGAGAAAATTGATTGGGGGATATTGAAACTTCACACAGGAGCTAAACTAAAAAGTACCAATTTTATTCCAAAGTATAAAGAAAATTCTTCCAGTAGTTCTCAACAAATCACGGAAACAAGAATTAGATGGGAGATTTATAGGTTATTTTTGGACGTCATGACGTCAAGCCGGCATGTTATAACATTGGCAGATCAACGTCATCGTAGCCCCAAAATAACATGGTAGGTATTGGTGATTTTCGTCAATTCTCAACAGATTTTAATGAAATATGGGAGAAAAATTAGTATTTTGTAGTTGAAATTTCAATGCTGTACGATAAATTGTCTCCGAAATATCGCCGAAAACGTCTCGGAATATATTATCTGCGACAGACAGTAATTTGTGACTACATGTATCAACCGCAGGTATTATTGGGCAACGATTTGGTGTAAGACTCACGAAATATAATTGACAAAGGATCTGCTGCAAGTTGTATTGTCAGTCTTTTGTCCAGGATATTACCTTTTCAATGGGAGGTCTTACACCAAAGCCTTGCCTATTATTGATCCCCCGCCCCAAATACAATCGATCTACCCGAATTGATCTAATCATATTTGCTTTCGGATACCTTTGTCTTTTCTGTCCCGTTTACCCATTCTGTCTCTATTCTCGCTTATCAGCTTGCTGTTTAACGTTGTTCAGCTGTTCAGCTGTTGTTGTCAAAAATAAACTGCCACCAGCTAAAACTACGATTTAGCACTTTTGAGTAGCCTGCCCTAGTAATTGAGTTGTAATGGTTCGAATATTATGGATTCCCCATAATGAAGTGGTTTATCTATTCGATCATGATACTATCAGTGGACGTGAAAGTTAATGTTTGACGTATTTTTCACAGCACAATAAAATCATGAAAACATTCTTGCAACACATGTTGACAGATTGTGCTCTCCAATCAGTGGTATTTTCATACCGGGTGATATTAAAATACAAACTTGTACATTTTCCGGTCAAAGGATTGAATGTCGCCTGAGATAGTTTTTCTCCCGACCACAGGACCGTGTCTCAAATCAATCAAACAATGCTGATTAATAAAACAATGCTGATTAATAGATTTTGAATCGATATTGTTGCTGTTACCACACGCCACCGTATACAACTGGAGATCTTATTATATATGTACAGTGGTATATCGTAGCGTGTGATAACAACTACAATATCGATTCAACATTGATTAATCAGCATTGTTTTATTAATTAACATTGTTTGATTGATTTGAGACACGGTGCTTCCGACACAAGAAACTTGGTACCGAGATTCTCTTCGAATCCTTTGCAAAAGACCAATGAGACAAAAGCCCCAGCGGACAAAACATCATAGAACGGTAAAGTTATTGAGCTGGAGACTGACGCTTATTTCCATCATCCTTGAAACTTTATGTGGATTTACAGTTATATACACATTATAAAAATGAAATAAAAACCGGTGGTCACCACGCCACCTTCAACAAGGTGGACCCTTCGCCTTATATTAAAACACAAATGATTACCATAAAATCACCGTTTGATGTTTTGAAAGAAATGCACATGTTAGGATTTCTCTCAGTTTTCAGGTAACAAACAGGTCAATCACACTGTTTGATAACCGTTTGATGATGTCCCTCGGCTCAGGTTACTTTTATTATTTCAAATATATTTATAAGATACCTATGCAAATATTATATTATATTATATTATATTATATTATATTATATTATAATATTATATTATATTATATTATATTATATTATATTATATTATATTATATTATATTATATTATATTCCATGCTAGATATGATAGAATAATGTAATAATTGTTTGATACCGCTGTGTGATTTGTTAGTAGTACATAAAGGTGAAATTCCCGTTTTGCGCGCCCAGAGTTATCTGCTCTTAATTGTGGCGGATCCGGGTAAAATGTCACAGCCGGGTCAAAGGTCACTTCCGGGTCAGTGGTCACCTCCGGTTCACGTAACTTTCGGTGTCAATCTGCGCATGCGCAGTCTGGGAATAGTAGAAAAAAGGCATTTGGGTGGATGTTTTGGGATCGAGATGGAACATCCTTGGTTGTAATGGGTATCAGTTTGAAGCGCTTGTGGAGTAGAGTCCGACTAGATTGGTGGGTAATACCGCCCATCTGCGCATGCACAGGCAGAAAATAGAGGATAAAAAACATTTCAGAAATCTAATCGAAATTATATCCTATCTGCTCCCCTGTCGCCTGTGGGATCTAACCGACTTGCACTTACGCGAGTGTTGACCAATCCCGAGAAGTCTTCATAGTGCTTTGAAGGGAACATAATGGTAGCAGCTTTTTCGTTGGCTCAGCGAACCAGACGCTACGCTGGCGGGGTACGTATCTTCTGATGTTGCCGCTCTCCCACCAGATTGGCACCATACAGCGGGGTGGAAATATGGACTGGTCCTTGGCATAAACCTTAGGTTAAAGCGGATACGATTACAACACATATAAGGGAAGTGGGAAGAGGTGCCGACATACTGACTGCGTCATATGACTTCACAGAATAGTCTTCTGGTAAACCTACTCTAAAGCACATACCAAGAATCTAAAGATTCGAGATATGTGTTGTATCTCAGGTACGCTTTTATTGTACCTGTTCATGTGGCAACTTGAATGATATGACCACACGGCCCCTAGCACCGGCATAAGCGGTATTAGATACAAATCTAGAGAGTTATGATGGAAATGCTCTGACAACTCGTATACTGGTAATTGGTGAGCTGTTTCGCTGTGACAACTCGTACATTGGAGATTGGTGAGCTGTATCGTCGTCAGATGTAAATGACGGCAATTAACACAAAAGACTAGTCTGTAAGGCCCGATGTCGACCCAGCATCAACATCGATGAACCTATCCCCCCTCCACATCTGCAAGTAAAGTAGATAAAATGCGACCGTGATGCTATAAGACTATTAAATATTCATGACCCGGGCGCTCTGAACACCAAATTCAATTGAAATCAGTAAGATCCTACATAGCGACATACTGTATACGATAGGGGAGCATTGATAGGATATTAATTTATTGAGCTTGACATTTCAGTGAACTTTTTCGAGTCGGGCCATCCGTGGTCCAAATGGGTCGTATGGGGTAGCATATTGAAGCGCAGGGGGAAGCGTCCGACTGGTCTGGTGTGTGGTGGAAGTTTCATCAATCTGCGCATGCGCAGTCGGAAAAGAATAGAAACAGTGGGTTTGGGGTAGGAGTATTGAGATAGGGATGGTGATTATTTTTCTTGTGGATTTTGCTATGAGGTGTGGGTACTTGTTTTCTCTGTGGGTATTTGTTTTCTCTGCCTCACTCTGTAGAGTACGAAGTAGTCTTGTGGCCATTGGATGACTTTCGCTGGAAAGTTATCGTGTGCATGCGCAGTGCGTGGGCAGGCCTGAGGTGGAGTTCGGGGGTCGAGTATCCGTGGTCTAAATGTGACGTGTGGGGTGTCATATTAAAGCTGTCGGAGGGTCAGACTGGGGTGGTTCGTATTGTGTGGGGTAAACTAACGTAACGTCATCAGTAGTTGTTTAAGCGTATTTAAATTCCAGTTTCCCACTCAGTAGTAGAGAAAGTAGAAACCCAGTATATTTGCTCTATGACCTTTGTGAAGAGATTTACAGTAACGCCTTAACGCCCTATCTTAACGCCTTACGCCTTAGACGCCATTGGCCCTTGGCCCTTGATGACAGTGACGTCATCACCGGAATAGCGTCATTGCCCCATGTCCGCTCACTGGGCGGTAGTCCCGCATCCTCTTCCAAATGAAGTCATCGGCGGAAGTGACGTCATCACCAGAAGCGACGTCATCGCCGGAACTGACGTGATCACACACATGCGCACGCCCCTGGCGGTACACACACACCTGGTATATCCTATGCCCTACGGGATTTAGGGTATCACCAGGGTCGTGCGCATGCTTGCGATGACGTCTCTTCCGGCGATGACGTCACTTTCGTCGATGATGTCACTTCCGACGATGAGGACATTTGGAAGAGGATGTGGAACTACCTCCCAATGGGCAGACATGGGGCGAAGACGCTACTTTCGTTTTTTGAACTGTATTTTGAACTCAATTACATCACCCGAAAAAATTTGATTCACACATTGGGCACTTCTAATTAACCCGTAAACATACATTCAATAGAAATCAATATTATAAAATATCAAGTAGGGGCTGCGTGTCGGACTAGCGTAAACTACAGGAAGAATCTTAAGAATGGTAAAGGAATAGATGAACAAACTGTGTAATTTCATACTTTTTGTCCATTCACATCTAGCCCGGAATCACAGACTCTTGATGGGATCTGTCATTCTCGCTCCCCCAGAGGCACGCATCCATGATACCTCTGACTGAATTACCACATCGAGTCTTTATTTGGTACATCATTCTTGATTCTATAACACTTGTGTCAATAACATCGAGCTGAACAGTTCAATAATTACAAGATTCACCGCGCTTATGTGAAATGTACATGTGTCAAGTGCAGGTGTTCATTAGGAGATTCCATTTCACAAGTCGGATCAGGAAAGAGACGTCTGCTTTCATACAAGTAACAAATAAAACAAACAAATAACTTTCCTTCTCAAGTTTAACTGTTGTTTCCTTCGGGAAATTGATTAACAAAGCGACACAAATAGGCTTATATCCACGTAATTTCCCAACAGCTGACTCAGCTGACAAAATCACTCCTCATTTGAGAGACCACATAAACTCGTCCACTGACATTGGCAACCGAGACGGGAGCATCGTCCCAACATCAGTGGACGAGTTTTTTTTAAAAGGGGAGAAAGGTTGTCAAAGTTTAAATATGTTTTCAACCTTTCATTGTAATCTTTGTTGATAATCAATTTGAGTAGTACGATAGAATAGAAATAATGTTTTCATAGGCGTGCTAAATCGTTATTTCACGCACGGTTAGTGTGGGAAAGTTTATAAATATTAGGGCGCGGTCTTCGAGCTTGCCTTGAAATATAAACTTTCCCACACTAACCGTGCGTAAAGTAACGATTTAGCACGCCTATGAAAATCGCCCGCGTCCTAAAATTTACACTTTCCACACTAACCGTGCGTAAAATAACCATTTAGCATGTATATGAAAACATTATTTCTTAAAGTGATCGTAAACCTTGAAGTAAAGTTTCCATCAAATGAAAGAGCGTTGCAAATAGTGTGGGAAAATATTTATTGTAATTTTTTACGATTTTATTACACAGAGTTAACTGCAAATAAAGCATGGTATTCTATGGTGGTCTGTTGCAATCATATTTAGGTCCAGTACTGACGTCACACTGCCTTAATACATATATTTCACACTTTGTATGCACTTTCCAATGCTTGATTCAAGCTTAAGGTGTTTATTACTTTGAGTTTCGAGACAGACTCAATGTTCAAATGTGCATGTTTCACCAAAATCGGGGAAATTAAATGCAAGATTTAAATTCACTTCACTTATGAGTTACCATCTCACAGATTTTGGTGAAACCATATAAGGGGGTCCCCGTCCTTAAATGTAAATCGAACAAAATCATACCGCCATGCCACAGACTGCCCGAATATCAACATGGCAAACGGCAGCATTTACCGTAATGGAGGGAGTGGTATGACTTGGCAAAACGCTAATTTCTACGTGGAATTCAAAGAAATTAGCCGGAATAAAAGTAAAAGTATGACTCTATGACATACAAATTCATTTTGGTTGTTCTCAAATATTATCCAAACGCGTTCTTTGTTCCCGGAGAACGGAATTGTCTCAGCCAAATTATACATCGCCATTCACCACGCAGTGAAGTAGTATAGTAAACAGTAATTGAGGTAAATCCTCCCCGGATGTAACTATGACGTCACAATTGGTGGTATGTAAGCGTGATTCTGATTGGTGGATGGCGGCTGGATGGGGCGGATGGGGCGGTGCGCATGGGTGATGAGGGGGCGTGGCCTATGAGTGCACCGGTGAGTGGGGGTGGGTTCAAAATGGCGGCTTGTTTGTGTGTGTTGTGGGTGGTGTGTTTCAAAATGGCGGCTTGTAGTTGTGTGTTATGGGTGGCGTGTTTCAAAATGGTGGACAACTTCACCTGCCACATCCACAGCCCTCATTTGCATATTTTCAAAATGGCGGCTTGTTTGTGTGTGTTGTGGGTGGTGTGTTTCAAAATGGCGGCTTGTAGTTGTGTGTTATGGGTGGTGTGTTTCAAAATGGTGGACAACTTCACCTGCCACATCCACAGCCCTCATTTGCATATTTTCAAAATGGCGGCTTGTTTGTGTGTGTAGTGGGTGGTGTGTTTCAAAATGGAGTGGGAGGTAAGTATCCGCCATTTTGAACCCACCCCACTCACACCGATGTCAATGAGTGCACTGGTGAGTGGGGTGGGTTCAAATGGCGGCCTGTGTGGTTGTGGAGTGGGAGGTAAGTATCCGCCATTTTGAACCCACCACTACCAGCACTCATTGACATCGGTGTGAGTGGGGTGGGTTCAAAATGGCGGATACTTACCTCCCACTACATTTTGAAACACACCACCCACTACACACACAAACAAGCCGCCATTTTGAAAATATGCAAATGAGGGCTGTGGATGTGGCAGGTGAAGTTGTCCACCATTTTGAAACACACCACCCATAACACACAACTACAAGCCGCCATTTTGAAACACACCACCCACAACACACACAAACAAGCCGCCATTTTGAAAATATGCAAATGAGGGCTGTGGATGTGGCAGGTGAAGTTGTCCACCATTTTGAAACACACCACCCATAACACACAACTACAAGCCGCCATTTTGATTGTTTATTATCCCTTCCAATGTTGACGGTGGATATAAAAGGAGTCGATTTTTAGGGAAAGGGGTGTATTCAATCTGCCTTACCTGATCTGCCTGCCTGCCTCCCTGCCTGCCTGCTTCCCTGCCAGTCATCCAGCCAGCTTGCCTATCCGCTTGTATGAGACGAAAAGCATGAGACGTGGAGAAGATTTTCCCTTGGACCCAGCAGCACCTCCGGTTGAAGTCTTGCCTGAAGACGAGCGTGTGAGGGCCATTTATCAACGACACTGGGCTACCATACGCCATTGTTTTCACCGTCACCGTCGTCTTTTGGACAATTTTCGCCTGGAGGACCTCACGTATCTCACTACATATGCCGAGAACATTTTCAAAGATCAGGTGACAGCCTATAAGTTGAATATGACATTCGGGTACATTTTACGGCACAAGGAGACGGACCAGCTGCGGTATTTCTATCCCAGCAATAATACCTATGTGTTTGACCAGCCGTTCACGGTGACGGATGCGATTTCTCTGGAGCCACTCCTCGATCAATTGACTACGTTGGATCCATTGGAATGGGCTCGGTTGCAACGCCCCAATACCCAATGGCTTGTGGAAATGGTGACTAACGTCACATTTTTCGTCACGAAAATGAGAGATCACCCGATCGGAGCTCCTGTACTACTTCCTCCGTGGTTGCTTCATCGACACGGCCTGTATTCATTAACAGCAGGGATAAAGGGACCCTACAAAGACCGGAAATGTCTGTTTCGGTGTTTGGCCGTGCATGTGCACGAGTGTAACCCCCGGGCTTGTGACACAGTGGCCGATGGCTATTGGGAAGAGTATTTAGAGCAGCAAGACATTGATCCGCGGCACTTCCGTGGAGTGCCGTTTAAGAATTTAGATGACGTGGAAACACTGTTCGATATTAATATCTTTGTTTATCGATTACGATGCGAAGAGGGGGGTACATTTGTGGCTGAATTGGTTCGGCGATCAACAGAACGGTATGCTGCTACGATGAAAGTCAATGTGTTCGACGACAATGGCGTGAGTCATTTTTCGCTGATCTCCAATATGAGCCAGTACGCTCAGTCTTTCAGTTGTGCCCAATGCCATCGGGTGTTTCATCACTCCTCCGACTTACATCGCCACGAGAAAATCTGTGACAACAGTGTCAAGCGAGTCTATCCGGGTGGAGTGTATCATAATGCACCTACTATTTTCCAGGAACTGGCCGATGAGGGTGTGATGATACCGGAAGAGGACCGTTATTTTCCCTACCGGGCATGCTATGATTTTGAGGCCCTGTTGGAGCCCATGGACCTGTTTTCGGCTAAAACACAGTGGACACAGCGACATATCCCCCTCAGTGTCAGCATTTCATCCAATGTACCTGGCTATGACGCTGCACCGGTGTGTTTCGTGTCCACGGGAGAATCCCATGAGTTGATCACCCGGATGATGGAGTATTTAGAGCAAGTCAGTGCGGCCAGTACGGAATTGTTGGTGGCCAAGTTCGAGGACGTACTGGCCCAGCTGGATGATCGCATTCCTGTACCCGGTGTAGCGTTCAGCGACAATGAAGAGTCCGAGTGCGAGTCCGAGTCCGAGTCCCTGCAGTCGCAGCCTGTGCAGTCGCAGGATGTCCCTTTACCGAAACCGTATGCGGAGAAATTGAAGTTACGGTTCCTACAATACCTAGGCCAGTTACCCGTGCTCGGCTTCAATTCGGGTCGATACGACTTGAACATGGTGAAGGAATTTCTATACCCTTACTTGGCCCAGTCCGGTACTCTCAAGTCCGTCATCAAGAAGATCAACAACCACATGGCCCTCACTACCACATCACTACATTTCCTCGATGTAAGGAATTACCTGGCACCTAATTGTAGCTATGAGCAGTGGGTCCAGGCCTATCACTGTGCACAAACCAAAGGTTACTTCCCTTACACCTATATGACGAGTCTGGACCGCTTAGAAGACACCCAGTTGCCACCCCGGGAAGCGTTTTACA
The DNA here is from genome assembly GCA_036873755.1 of Hanleya hanleyi. Taxonomy (NCBI): domain Eukaryota; kingdom Metazoa; phylum Mollusca; class Polyplacophora; order Lepidopleurida; family Hanleyidae; genus Hanleya; species Hanleya hanleyi. Next base: position 22,858 of record JAVTVY010048615.1, read on the forward strand.
ATGACCTGAAAGGGGAAGCTCTGCCAGAGGCCACCTACATCGAACTCCAGCAGGTATGGAACGCTGAACATATGCAGACGTTGCGAGATTTCCTCATATGGTATAATAACCTAGATGTGGTTCCTTTCCTGGAAGCGGCCGAGAAAATGGTGTAACTCTTTCGTCGCCAAATGCATGTGGACATATTCAAGGAGTGCTTAAGTTTACCCGGTCTGGCGCTTCGCCATCTGTTTCAAGAGTGTCCTACGTACTTTTCACTCATACAACAAAAAGATGCAGACATGCACGATTGTTTGAAGCGGAACATTGTGGGTGGCCCTAGCCTTATTTTTCACCGCTACCATGAGAAGGATGTGACTACTCTCCCCAGTGGGAAACCGTGTGCCAAAATCATTGGATTTGACGCCAATGCCTTGTACTTGTGGTCTCTCGCCCAACCTATGCCCAGTGGGCATTATACACGTTGGTTGGCAGAAGGTCGGCATTTTACACCGCAACGGACACCTTACAAACATCTCGCCGACCAGTGGTTGGACTGGGAAGCCTATCGACGGGCCATTTATATTCGTCACCAGACCAACGCCACAGAGAAGCGGATAGGAGATCGCCGTCTCCACGTCGATGGGTTTGCCCTTGTACAAGGCACACCGACCGTTTTCCAGTTTTATGGCTGTTACTGGCACGGCCACGAATGCCATTTCAGCGCTGGACGCTTCAATGAGCGACGTGGGAAATCGGCAAAAGAATTACGTGAAGAAGTAGTGACCAACGGAGATTATGTCAAAGAGCGAGGATACCATCTCATTGAGATGTGGGAGTGTGAATTTCACACGATGTGCCAGGCCCTGCCCCATTTACAACGGTTCCTAAAAGAACGTGAGTACCCCTTGAGTCGTCGGCGACTGCTGAGTCTGCCCCAGATGTTGGACGCCATTCGTTCGGGACAGCTCTACGGCTTTGTAGAATGTGATTTGCATGTTCCCGACACTCTCAAGCCCCTCTTCGCCCAGTGTCCGCCTATCTTCAAGAACACGCTGGTGGGTCGGTCTGACATTGGAGAGACCATGCGCGCCTATGCGAAGCAACACGAGTGTTTGCCTAAACCTCGCCGCATGTTGATTGGAAGTATGTGGGGCGAGAAAATCTTGCTGGGCACCCCCTTACTGCAGTGGTACATGAACCACGGTTTGGAAATTACTCAAATATATCAGGTAATACAGTACGTACCTGAGGCTTGTTTTGCCGAGAATGCGGACCTCGTGACGAAGGCCCGTCGTCAAGGTGATGAATACCCGAGTCAGGCCATCATCGCTGAATCTTGGAAACTCACTGGCAATGGTTATTACGGAAAAACAGTAACGAACCAAGATAAGCACGTCAACGTGAACATTTGTACTACTACCCAAGCCCGCAAAAGAGTGAATTCTCCTCTGTTTCGGTCCGTGGAGGTGATCGATGACGACACCTATGAAGTCACTTCAGCCAAGAAGACGATCCGGTACAATTTACCCCTGCAGATTGGATGTATGGTCTATCAGGTGGCCAAGCTGAGGATGCTGGAATTCATCTATGATTTTATGGGTGTGTATTTTCACCCAACCGATTGGCAACTCATGGAAATGGACACAGATTCGGCCTACATGGCCGTTTCCCACCCGGACTGGGAGTCACTCGTCAAACCCGAGTTACGGGCACAATATGAAGCGGAACGGGACCAGTGGCTACCC
>JAVTVY010048616.1:0-22654 GCA_036873755.1 Hanleya hanleyi
ACGATGTCGGCATTCTCCGCAAAACAAGCGTCGGGTACGTACTGTATCACTTGATATATTTGAGTAATTTCCAAACCGTGGTTCATGTACCACTGCAGTAAGGGCGTGCCCAGCAAGATTTTCTCGGCCCACATACTACCAATCAACATCTGTCGAGGTTGAGGCAAACACTCGTGTTGCTCCGCATAGGTCCTCATGGTGTCCCCAATATCCGCCCGACCCACCAGCGTGTTCTTAAAGATGGGAGGGCACTGGGCGAAGAGAGGCTTGAGAGTGTCGGGAACATGCAAATCACATTCGACAAAGCCGTAGAGGTCCCCCGAACGAATGGCGTCCAACATCTGTGGCAGACTCAGAAGTCGCCGACGACTCAAGGGGTACTCGCGCTCTTTTAGGAAACGTCGTAAATGGGGCAGGGCCTGGCACATCGTGTGAAATTCACACCCCACATTTCAATCAGATGGTATCCTCTCTCTTTCACATAATCACCGTTCGCCACCACTTCTTCCCGTAATTCTTGCGGTGTTTTTCCACGTCGCTCGTTGAAGCGTCCAGCGCTGAAATGGCATTCGTGGCCGTGCCAATAGCAACCGTAAAATTGGAATACGGTGGGTGTGCTACCCACCAGGACAAACCCATCGACGGGAAGTCGACGATCTCCTATACGCTTCTCTGTGGCGTTGGTCTGGTGTCGTATATAAATTCCCCGTCGATAGGCTTCCCAGTCCAACCACTGGTCGGCGAGATGTTTGTACGGCGTACGTTGAGGTGTGAAATGTTGACCGTCTGCCCACCAACGCGTATAATGCCCGCTGGGCATGGGTTGGGCGAGCGACCACAGGTAGAGGGCATTGGCGTCAAATCCAATGATTTTGGCACAGGGTTTCCCACTGGGCAGAGTCGTGACATCCTTCTCGTGATAACGGTGAAAAATAAGGCTAGGTCCGCCCACAATGTTCTGCTTTAGACAATCATGCATGTCTGCATCTTTTTGCTGTATCAGCGAGAAGTACGTAGCACACTCTTGAAAAAGATGGCGAAGCGCCAGACCCGGTAAACTCAAGCACTCCTTGAAGATGTCGACGTGCATTTGGCGACGAAAGAGTTGCACCATTTTCTCGGCCGCTTCCAGGAAAGGAACCACATCTAGGTTATTATACCATATCAGGAAATCTCGCAAGGTGTGCATATGTTCATCGTTCCATACCTGCTGTAGTTCCCGGTACGTGTCTTCCGGACATTCCACTTGCTTCAAATCATCAAAGAAGGCGTGCCGGGGTGGCAACTGTGTTTCCTGCAAACGGTCGAGCGATGATATATACGTGTAAGGGAACCTCCCTTTGGTTTGTGCACAGTTATAGGCCTTGACCCACTGATCATAGCTACAATTAGGAGCTAAATAGTTCCGTACATCCAGGAAATGCAGTGATGTGGTAGTGAGGGCCATATGATTATTGATCTTCTTGATCACGGACTTGATGGTATTAGCCTGGGCCAAGTAAGGGTAGAGAAATTCTTTCACCATGTTCAAATCATAACGTCCCGAGTTGAAGCCGAGCACCGGTAACTGGCCTAGGTATTGTAGGAACCGTAACTTCAATTTCTCCGCATACGGTTTCGGTAAAGGTACATCCTGCGACTGCAGAGGCTGCGACTGCAGGGACTCGGACTCGGACTCGGACTCTTCATCGTCACTAAACGCTACACCCGGTATAGGAATGCGGTCGTCCAGTTGGCCCAGTACGTCCTGAAACTTGGCCACCAATAGTTCTGTACTAGCCGCACTGACTTGCTCTAAATACTGCATCATGCGGGTGATCAACTCATGGGATTCTCCCGTGGACACGAAACACACCGGAGCAGCGTCATAGCCAGGTACGTTGCTGGAAATACTGACACTCAGAGGAATATGGCGCTGCGTCCACTGCGTTTTTGCTGAAAACATGTCCATGGGCTCCAACAGGGCCTCAAAATCGTAACACGCCCGGTAGGGAAAATAACGGTCCTCTTCCGGTATGATGATACCCTCATCGGCCAGTTCCTGGAAAATAGTAGGCGTATTATGATACACTCCACCCGGATATACTCGCTTGACACTGTTGTCACAGATTTTCTCGTGGCGATGTAAGTCGGTGGAGCGATGAAACACCCGATGGCATTGGGCACAACTGAAAGACTGAGCGTACTGGCTCATATTGGAGATCAGCGAAAAATGACTCACGCCATTGTCGTCGAACACATTGACTTTCATCGTAGCAGCATACCGTTCTGTTGAACGACGAACCAATTCAGCCACAAATGTATCCTCCTCGCATCGTAATCGGTATACAAAGATATTGATGTCGAACAGTGTTTCCACGTCATCCAAATTCTTGAACGGGACTCCACGGAAGTGCCGCTTATCCAAGTCTTGCTGCTGTAAATACTGTTCCCAATAGCCATCGGCCACTGTGTCACAACCCTGGGGGTTACACTCGTCCAGATGCACGGCCAAACACCGAAACAGACATTTCCGGTCTTTGTAGGGCCCCTTCATCCCTGCTGTTAATGCATACAGGCCGGGTCGATGAAGCAACCACGGGGGGAGTAGTACAGGAGCACCGATAGGATGATCTCTCGTTTTCGTGACGAAAAATGTGACGTTGGTCACCATTTCCACAAGCCATTGGGTATTGGGGCGTTGCAACCGGGCCCATTCCAATGGATCCAACGTAGTCAATTGGTCGATGAGTGGCTCCAGAGAAATCGCATCCGTCACCGTGAACGGCTGATCAAACACATAGGTATTATTGCTGGGATAATAATACCGCAGCTGGTCCGTCTCCTTGTGCCGTAAAATGTACCCGAATGTCATATTCAACTTGAACGCTGTCACCTGATCTTTGAAAATGTTCTCGGCATAGGTAGACAGATACGTGAGGTCCTGCAGTCGGTAGTTATACAAGTCCAATAGACGACGGTCACGGTGAAAACAATGGCGTATGGTAGCCCAGTGACGTTGATAAATGTCCCTGACACGCTCATCTTCAGGCAAGACTTCAACCGGAGGTACTGCTGGGTCCCAGGGAAAATCTTCTCCACGTCTCATGCTTTTCGTCTCATACAAGCGGATAGGCAAGCAGGCAGGCAGGCAGGCAGACAGGTCAGGTAAGTCAAATTGAATACACCCCTACCCTAAAAATCGACTCCTTTTATACGTTTTTCTACAATCCGCCATCTTGTACCCATCACCCACCATCCACCCACACGCCGCCATCTTGTACCCATCACCCACCATCCACCCACACGCCGCCATCTTGTACCCATCACCCACCATCCACCCACACGCCGCCATCTTGTACCCATCACCCACCATCCACCCACACGCCGCCATCTTGTACCCATCACCCACCATCCACCCACACGCCGCCATCTTGTACCCATCACCCACCATCCACCCGCCATCTTGTACCCATCCCCCACCATCCACCCACACGCCGCCATCTTGTACCCATCACCCACCATCCACCCACACGCCGCCATCTTGTACCCATCACCCACCATCCACCCACACGCCGCCATCTTGTACCCATCACCCACCATCCACCCACACGCCGCCATCTTGTACCCATCACCCACCATCCACCCACAGGCCGCCATCTTGTACCCATCACCCACCATCCACCCACAGGCCGCCATCTTGTACCCATCACCCACCATCCACCCACACGCCGCCATCTTGTACCCATCACCCACCATCCACCCACACGCCGCCATCTTGTACCCATCACCCACCATCCGCCCACACGCATGCGCACACTCCCAATTGTGACGTCACCAAAGGTTCTGCGCATGCGCAGTGAAGCGCTAAATTATCCATTTACGCCTTGTATACTACTTACCTTTCTCCATGTTAATATAATCAATGTCCCGGAACGGCGAACAGTTAAATTTCCGTTATGATCTTTCCCTTTCTGTATTTGTAAATTTGCGTTTGATCAAAATAACGGAATATTCAGTGTTGTAGCCAAGTTTAATATCTGTGTCAGTAGTTATATTAACAATTTCTGGTGATGTTAGAAAGATATCTAGTAGAGCTTGTTGCCGAACGTATTTTCGTCATTAGGTATTCCTGCGTTCATCTTCATGATTTATTCTCCAAGGGTCAGTGTAAAGGTAATTATTCATTAGATTTAGGACAACTTTTCTAGCCTGCGGGTTGTTGACGTGTCCATTGCTGGATCCAATACCAAGTTTCAGTCACCACAGATGGTAACAGATGGATTCTGTATAATATATATAATTGGTTATCCACTGATCTATCTCAGAACCTCCCTGTACTGGTGACAAGTTTCATACAAGTATGAAATAAAATCGAATTTTGGTCATTTTTTCACTAAGTTTTGCAAGAGCCCATTTTTGTCCTTCTGTGCCGACAGAATTTATTCTAGAAGATTGGAAGAAAAACTTGTTATGATAACAGATAATAGAATCAATGAAACAGTTATATGTTACTGACACAATCATTCAACTCGGTATTCGAAATATGGCACAGTAAATCTAGTATCTATTAACTGTCATGGATTGGCTGATTTCAAAGAATGGTGCGACGTCTTCACCTGTCTGCGAAAATAAAATATGTTTACAGGATACGCTTACTGGCACAATAACTACAAGTATTATTCGACTCGAATGGAGCTCAGATACCTGGGCATGTCCATTCCGATCCAACTCTCTTGGTCTCTTGATTCTTTTAAACGACAATTTCGATTATACAGTTCATCAAATATCCTGGTGGAAATTACTTGATATGAGCTTAGTGATACGTGGCGTGCCTGTCACCCTTGTAGTTGGCCGGCCAAAGACCTCAAAAACGATTTTACAAACTTTCGATGGCATTTTTTGTTACAAATGGGTACCCATGCTAAATTAGTTCTTTGAGTGGTAGGGATCAAGGTAGGAGGGGATACTACCCTGATTTTGGTCAATTAAGGTCATTTTGGGGTCACTCTTTTGGTAAAATAAGGTCAAAAATTTGTGAAAATCGGTTGTATGCACAGTAATAATTGTTACGATTGGGTATTCCAGTTGAATCAGTTGAATGTAGTGTAGGGTTGGATGTAGTCATAGATAACACGTTTATTATAAGAATAAAGGCCATTTTAGGGTCACTTTGGGTCAAGTAAGGTCAAAATTTTGTGAAAATCGGTTGTATGCACAATAATAATTGTTACGATTGGGTATTCCAGTTGAATCAGTTGAATGTAGTGTAGGGTTGGATGTAGTCATCGCTAACACGTTGATTATTAGAACTAAGGTCATTGTAGGGTCATATTTAGGTCAAATGAGGTCAAAAATTGGTGAAAATTTTTCAAATTAAGATCATTTTAGGGTAACTTTTTGGTAAATGAGGACAAAAATGGGTACAAATCGGTTATAAATTAATGTCTACAATACTAATTGTTACGAATGGGTTGACAGACGGAATTAGTTGTATGTAATGTAGGGTTTAAGGTAGGTATAAAAAAAACATTATGTAACCATTATATTGCCTGTCGATGATTATTTTTCTAGCTGATGATTGTACGAATAGAGCCAAACTAGGCCATAAATAGTCAGATCGATCTGTTTTGTGAAGGGGCTTGGCTTTGAGAAATTGCTACTTTCAGCTCGATGTAATCACAATACTTTGAATTATAAGAGCAAAATGAGAATATGAGTCCCACATGAACCCACATGGTCACCATTTTGAATTTAATAATTGTATTCTCAGCTGAAGATTATGCCAACAGAACAAAAATAGGCCTAATGTAATAAGTTATGGCGTTATTCTGCTCAATCTAAACAAGTTTGTACCTAGAATAAAAATATTCTAACAGTAATATGAAAAAAGAAGAATTTCCGGATGACTCCTTATGGTCGCCATTTTGAATTTAACTGTCATTTTTAATCTGACAACTGAGCAAATAGATTCAGAATGGGCAAAAGGTATCTGGCTATGATGTGGGACCGTTCGGTTTTGATAAATTTGCACAATCAACAAAGAACAATGCCTTGATATACACGAGCAACATGGAAAAGCAGGAGATTTAGATAACCCCACACAGCTGCCATATTGAATTTGAACATCGTATTTTGATCTTGGGGATATGCAAATATATTCAAAATGGGCGTACGTTGTTAGGATATGCTAAGAGATCCCTCTGTTTTGATAAATTTGCACAATTCGCGAAGAATAGTGCCTTGAAGTAAACGAGCAACATGAAAATATATGATTTTCAGATGACCCCATATGGCCACCATTTTGAATTTGATCATCAAATCTTGATCTTAGGAATATGTAATTGGATTCAAAAAGAGCATAGGTTGTTGGGCTATGCTTGGAGATCCCACAGTTTTGATAAATTTGCATAATGAGCTAAGAATAATGCCTTGAACTATACGAGCTACGGCCAAAAGTGTGATTTTCGGCCATCAAAATTTTGAATTTGACCATCAAATCTTGATCTTAAACCTATGTAAATAAAAATGGACATAGGATGTTAGGCTATGCACAGAGATCCCTCAGTTTTGATACATTTGCTCAGTGAGGTAAGAACAATGCCTTGAACTACATGAGCAACAGGAAAAAGTGTGATTTTCAGATGACCCCATATGGCCGCTATTTTGAATTTGACCATTAAATCTTGATCTTTGGGATATGTAAATAGATTCAAAATGGGAATAGAATGTTGGGCTATGCTTAGAGATGTCCCGGTTTTGACAAATTTGCATAACGAGCTAAGAATAATGCCTTAGGAACTATACGGGCAACGGCCAAAAGTGTGATTTTCTGACCTCATATGGCCGCCATTTTGAATTTGACCATCAAATCTTGATTTTTGGCATATGTAAATAGATGCAAAATCGGAATAAAATGTTAGGCTATGCATAGGGATCCCTCGGTTTCGATAAATTTGCGCAGTGAGAAAAGAATAATGCCTTGAGCATGAGCAACATGAAAAATGTGATTTTCAGATTACCCCACCTGTCCGCCATTTTGATTTAAAACATCATATTTTAAGCTGAGAATTAAGCAAACAGATTCAAAATAGGCGAAAGATACTAAGCTTGATGGGGGATTCATTGTGTTAACTAATTTGCACAATGGGCTAAGAATAATGACTATTATATGAATAACCTGAAAAAGGGCGATTTATAGATGAACTCACATGAGCGCCATTTTGAATTAACGCATGATGGTTAATTACTAGAATTAAAGAAACAGGCTCAAAATTAGCCAAATATAATATTCCAATATTACGGAAAGTCTTTGCTTTCGATTTTTAATCATTCTGGTGATACCGTGAATGTTCAAAAGAGCACTAAATTTCCGAACCCTCTATCACCCAGGCCAGAAAGGGTTAACCCAAACTACTTCAAACTCGAGAAAGAAACCGTCGGACCAACAAATATTTTGATCGGGAAGGTCAAGAAAATAAGAAAATGGATGTTACCAAAATTCACAAACAAAAAAATACTGAATTACCCTACACTAATATATAAAAATTCACCTCGTAGAACTGCTTCAGATTTGATACCCATTTCTTTACAAGAACTTTCACACAAAAATGTTTTAAATTGTTTTAATGCCCATCTTTTGGCCAGCTTTGGATGTTATTTGACCTCGAAATGACCTGATAATGACCTCAAATTGCCAAAGTTGTCTTAGTATCCACCCTACCTTGAACCATACTGCATACAAAAGTACATAACAAACAGCACAGAATAATAAAACACCATTTTTGAACTCATTTGACCCGTAAAGTGACCCTAAAATGACCTCAATTCCAATAATTAACGAGCTAGCCAACCTGTGCTAAAACCATACAGTACATAAAATCAATTTAGCGTGGATAGCCATTGGTAACAAACATCACAATGGAAATTAAGTTAGGAACAACTTTTACCAATTTTGACCTTATTTAACCCCAAAAGTGACCCCGAAATGACCTTTAACGTCCAAAATCCGGGTGGTATCCACCTCCCACCTTGAACCCTAAAGCACAAAGAACTAATTTAGCCTGGGTACCCATTTGTAACAAACAATGCCATCAAAAGTTACATTTCGTGTCCTTGGCCGGCCTACTATTGCAGACATTTACGGTTCAAATACCGAGTTCCCAGCTTGTTTAAGAAAGCGAATACAATTATCTTAGATCTAACTGTAACTCATTCCATTCTTATATGAGTTATATACAGAGGTCCGAACAGGTCGACGGCAAAAGCGTAGTAAATTGGAGCGATATGCAAGAGGTGGAAAAAATTGACGTCTGGTGACTAAAAAGCAACCATATGGCTCTACAGGAAAGCATCCCTCGGCACCTCACATTCAAACCCGAGAATACGGTGGGTTCTCGGACGTGGCTTTTGTACCTCAGCTGCGCTTTTATTGCAGTTGTTCATGTGGAGACAATAAAGTTTCAAACGGCCCCTAGCACCGGCTTAAGCGGAAATAGATACGCTAGCTCGGGATCTGTGATGACAGATCAGCTCAGCTCATCTGATGTTAATGGACGAGCATCGTGGACGTCTGATGGAGTGAACGCCTCAACAAGGGGTAAACCTGGTAAATGCAAGAATACCCAGAAAAACTAACCTGTAATGCCCGACGTCGTACGGCTTAAATTTCCCACCAAAACAATTAACCTACATATAATTACGACTGCCTTGTGCGTCTTTTGCTATATTAAATTAATAATGCCTATTTTAGATGCAGCCTGTTTAAAAAAGGTTCAGTTTGTGCGATACAAAACGATAGAATATAAAAAAAATTCAAGTCAGCAAGTTTCAGATAGCGATATATCATCAGATGTGCCTTTCATATTACATTAAGATTTCTTTAAAAAACTTTGAAAACAAATCAAAGTTCAGCCTATTATGACATTGATCAAGGATATATCATGTACGATACGAGTCACTGTGAACTACATACGATATAACTATGAATGTATATGGTTAAAATTAAATGCAACATATACAGTGTTACAATCCAGTGTTGCAATTTCACAATCCTTAAATAAGAGCGATTATTTTATTAATCAAATCAATTTCGATTGTTGTTTTATATTATACAGAACTCTTTCATTAACCCAGTTCTTAAAACAGTTATCTCCAGTGAGTATGAATAGTCCGTGATAGTTCTAGATGAGATATCTAAAAAAAAATCGGTTTTATTCTCAGATTAAATCATAGAAATCGAGTATAGTATCTTAATAATCGATTATAGTTATTCATAGGAATTATTACTTAGTAATCGTGTATCGTTACAGATAGAAATCATTGAAAGTTACGGCTATGAGCTCTCAGTAATCAATTATACTTAACATATGAGAGAATTTAGCAATCGATTATAGTTACAGATGAGAAACGAGAAACTTAGAAATCAATGAGAGTTACAGCTAGGAGACCTTAGTAATCGATTATCGATAATCGATTGTGAGAGACCTTATTATCGATTATAGTTACAGATGGAAACCTGGGTGATCGATTGAAGTTACATACGAACATCTATATGTTCGATTATAGTTAATTCTGGATAATCTTAATTATTGATTATAGTTACGGGTGGCAGACCTGAGTAATTGACTATTCCTGCAAACTGAAAATCTGAGTACTCGAGTATAGTTGAAAATATATGGAAAATATTAGCATTCCATTATGACAGATGTGAAACTTTATTCTAACATGCTCCACATTATAGCCGTGCGCTGATTGGTCCAGACCTCAAAACATACAGAGATTATCACACGATAATCTTCATTTGTTTTGTTGTGATCTGTTTCATTCACGTGCCGAACTGGTGACGTCTCATTCTTGTAACGCAGTGCTACAAAACTGAGCGTCGATTGGTTCATTCATTGCGCAGTGGGAGGAGTTCACACAGCTGCATCTCGTGCACGGACAGCACGCGCAAGCATGGCCCGCAAATCAGTCACGAAATTCTTCCATCAACACGGGATATGTTTGCAGACAAATTGCCATTCCGTTTATGAAATGAGGAAATATTTGTCATTGTGCATGTAAGAATGGAGTTAATGACCTTCTCAGTGAATATTATCGTGTAATAATTTTTCGATGTTTAGTTTTAGACGCCGCGAGGTTTTTTGATTGACGGTCTAAAACTAAACATCGAAAAATTATTACACGATAATATTCACGAAGGCGGTCAACTCCTAAGTAGTCGATTATAGTTACAGATGGGAACATTTAGAATCCTTGTAGTTCTTTATATTTACAGATCAGAAACAGAGCAATTGGCTATCCCTCCAGATGGTAAATCTTTGTTTTCTATTATATTACCGATGGAATACAAGCCTCTAGTCCGTCATTCAATATCCAGCCGTCGTCCGTAAAGAATTTCCGCGACCACAATCGAAAGACCTAATTCAAATAACAGCATCAACACCAGATTCATAGAAAAACATATATGCATAAACATAGGCTAGTTTCCTGCCAGAGCGAAGCGGTCAACAGTTTTAAATGATGCCGGCAAGACATCATGATATTCCAAAAATATAAAATCCGCATAGCTGATCAGTATTCCTAAACCGAAAACGAGATATGTATACGCCATAGGTAGGTTCCACTGGAACATTACTGTCCAGGAAGGGATAGTTTACGATGTCGAAATTGTAATCTTGTCGAAGGTCCACTTCGTAGTAATCGATTAAAAAGCATAGTAATCCATTGTAGATACAGATTGGAAATATGATAATCGATTACAGTTACAAATTGGGAACTTAGTTATCGATTATAGTTATAGATCGGAAGCCTTAGTGATCGATAATAGTCACAAATGAGTAACTGAGTAATCGCCCATACTTTCAGATGGTAAATGTTTGTATTCCCTTATGTTACACATGATAAACCTTAGTAATCAATTATAGTGGCAGATGCCCTCAGTAATTGATTATAGCTACACAAGGAAAACTCAGTAATCGGTTTCAATTACAGATAGAAACCTTAATAATCGGTTCTAGTTACAGATGAGAAACCTGAGTATTTGATTATTCCAGATTGGTGCGCTGTCTTTTCTGTGGTCAAGTTAGTGCTAGATGTAGTTCAAATGACGTCATAAGTAGATCGAGTGATGTAAGAATTTACGTAATAATTGAGCCAGATGTTGAAATAGGTTGAAGTGACGTAAGATAAAATTACGTAAGAGGAAATTGCATAAGACGAAATTACGTAATAATTCGATGATGAGGCTATTTTTAAAGTAGTGACTTATATGGGCATCCCGTGACATAGGAAGGGGGTTTAACCTTTCCTACAACGTTTCTGTTGAAGTCTTCGGCGAGAAGGATTATTCCTTTGTGCATGTAATAAGCCTGAGTATAATGGAGACTGAAGACCGCTGAATGGAAGAGGACGTACAGGGCAATATCAATCCAAAGACTACTAAAGAGACAGTAACGATTACAACACATATAAGGGAAGTGGGAAGAGGGAAGAGGTGCCGACATACTGACAGAGCCACATGACTTCACAGTATAGTCTTCCGGTTAACCTATTCTAAAGCACATACCAAGAATCCAACGATTCGTGATATGTGTTGTATCTCAGGTACGCTTTTATTGTACCTGTTCATGTGGCAACTTGGATGACATGACCACACGGCCCCTAGTACCGGCAAAAGCGGTATTAGATATAATCTGGAGCTATGATGGAAATGCTCGGACAACTCGTATATTGGTAATTGGTGAGCTCTTTCGCTGTGATAACTCGTACACTGGGAATTGGTGAGCTGTATCGTCGTCAGATGAACATGACGGCATTTAACACAAAAGACTATTCTGTAAGGCCCGATGTCGACCCAGCATCAACTTCTCACAAATGCCAACATATATCGAGACAAACGAAATCTAATATCATATAGTTAAAATCAAATGTTTTCAACGGATCATTGTCCATGTCCTCCATGTAATCTTATCTTTTTCGATGATTCATATCAATATATATATTTTAAACTACTCAACTTGTTGCGTTGTTCAATAATTTAACTAGCTGTCATAGAGCATTTGAATTCATATAATGTTCTCTATTTATATAATGTAGTCTGATTACCCTTTTTGCCCCCTTCCCCCTCCCACCACTCCACCCTCAGGAGATGGAAACGTAACGTAAACACTGAGTATCAATACATGACCAGAGGCCCGAATCTGATCCATATATATACAAGAATATAGTCCGCCAGCCAATAATCAGCGGTCGTCTATTAAAGGTCAACCCAAACGGAATTTTTTTTGGTCTAAAAATCCTTAAAAATCATAGTTCATACTTCACTTTGTATGAAAAAAATATTGAAAAAATTCTAATCTGATCAGAAACACACGTAATATGCGAGCAACGTGGGCTTTTCCACACTTCCACAGCTGGGTTGATGACGTCACGCAGGGAAGTTGCCTGAGAAAAAACAGCGGATAACATGGAAAGCGAGTGCAGTCAGAGCTCCGGTTCAGATGTCGATTCGAGCGATATCAGCTGCTTAGATGGAAATATTTTTCGCCAAGAAGATGAAATAGACATAGAGGAGGATGATGACGGGCAAATTAACAGTTGTTTGCAGACCAACGGCGGAATTCAGCCCTATCAATTTGAGCCGTACGGCTCCGATTCTGACAGTGACAACCACTCTGACAACGTGGAACTCGACGACGACAGGATTCGGAGAGGTCGTTTGTTGAATACAGATTGGTATGCAACTTGACTGGAAACCTTATTATCGTCATCTATAAGACCAAATGTCCATATATTTCAAACTGTATTGAATGTAGAACGATTCTGTGATGTAACGAACGAGCACATCTGTGTTGTTATTGTTGTTACTGACCGAGGCAGCCTTTTCGAAGGGATAAACTCCGGGATTCGGCAGTATGGACAGTAAACTGTTGATAACTCTACTGATATACGTCCGACTTGAATTTTGTTTGTTTTCCCATAATCCCCATGAAATACCAATTTCAGAATTATATAGTTTGATAAAAAAACTTTGGACATTCATGGCGAAAAGTAAGCCGTGGTGAGTGGATCGGCATTCACATTTGCTCAATTTTCGACAAATTACCTCAATTAAATTGAAATCGAATGATATTCCCACAATCTCAAATGTCAAGGGATTATGAAAGTATAATTATCACTTCTGTATCTACAGCCATTCACTCCAATTGGTGTTTTTTATTTATTTACTTATCAAACGTATATATATTTATGAAAGATCATTTTATTATTATTATTAAATAGTATATAATTTAGATAATTTATTTGCGTGAAGTTTGTGCCAACATTTGGCTAAAAACGCATACATAGAATGAATAAAATTGAACATACAAATACAGACATTAAGACACATTGGAACAAATGGTTAAACGTGTATATATGAAATAGAGACTCATCCAGTCTAACCTGTAGGTGCTCAATCAACAAATGCCACGCGAGAGCGAGCAGGGCATGTACAGCCGTCCCCCTGCCCGAGGCCTCTCTTGCAGGCTAGGTTCGTTCAGCCGATGTCCGTGATAGATTCTCCTTGTCCGATTTCTTTGCCGTCACATTCTGATTGTTCTTACGTTTGATAGTTGGAATAGCTGTTCTCTTTAGTTTTGGTTTGTACCCGAATTCAACTGCTACGCTGTAGATGTCCTCGAATGATGTCTTTCTGTCAAAATGTGCCGAGCAAATTATACGAGTACTGGCTCGGGCCCTCTTTCCACACTCTCGTGTTGCGTACAAATTTCGTCCAATTTGCAGCGATTTTCTCGTCTTTGGGCCACAAATGAATACTAACACCGTCATCTGTAGTAAAACTGCAACCTCCCACTACACAACGTCGCGGCATATTTAAAAAATGATGCCCCGATACTCCGAAAATCTCCAGAAATCAGCAGCTACATACGACTGTGGTATACGGCTTTCATAGAGAATACAAGACGGCTTCCCTCCGTAACGTCACAGCTGGAATTGACAGGAGAGCGATTTTCACCTTTCAAACGGCAATATCTCGCCAACCAGACTGCACAAAATTATGAAAAAAATATCATTATTTTCAGAATCGAAAGGACTATTTTTTTATATTTTTGACCTCAGAGCGTTTGGGTTGACCTTTAAAGAATTTCCACGTCCATAATCCAAATTTCGTCTTAAGTTTGCGTTCTGCAAAGAAGCCTGGTGAGAAATTGTATGGCAAACAAGAAGGTAGCTCTCGACCGCATTAATAGGTGATCAGTGAATCCTTAACATTATTTCATCAGATTTCATAACGATGTTCGTGCAAAGATGGCTGGTGAAGAAATTGTATTCCAAGCATTAAGGTAGCTCTCGACCGAACTAATAAGTCATCAGTGAATCCTTAGCATGATTTCATGACATTTCATAACGATGTTGAGATGATCGATGATCGTCGATCCACGTTTTATTGTGCTAGACCGGTCCTATCTTCTCTTATTGTTTGTCAATTACCCCTGAAATATTTACACAGAATATTAATAGATAAAAAGAATTATTACAGCACACCACTCTCCGCAAACTCTTGGGCATAACAACTCACGAGGACAAAGAGCTCAATAATACTACAAACTCTGAGCTTCTCCATGTACACGCAATTTAACACACGAGCTCTTGCCGGGGCCTTTATCAAGGGAACATAACATAATTTGAAATTTATAATATACAAACGTCGAATATATTGATAACTTAAAGTCCAATAGAATTTATTGTTGAATGCTGCAGTCCCTGTGACTGAATAATGTTTAACAGCAACAAATTATATTGGACTTTTAAAGTTATCAATATATTTGACAATTGTATATTATATATTTCAAACTATTTTATGTTCACTTTCTAAAATATGGGATGTTATTTGAAGATTTGAACTAATCTATATTTTATTATATTGCATTTCTTAATCATTGCAGATAGGTAATGTTCGATTATAGAATTAACAGACCCTTGGGTTGAGGCTGTATATTACATGTATGCATGTCAGGCTCTGTTCTGTTTAGAGGGGCGTAACCTCCTGACCAGACTGAATGTACATGGTGGACTTTTTCCAGGTTGACGGAACAATAGACGTCAGGTTTCTTGTCAGTGCATATTCTAAAGCGAACGATAACAATCTTGAGATGGAAAGATGAAACGGTGATCAGAAGTCGAAGAAGAGATGCGGTGTCGACAACAGGGACCCTTGTCAAATCATCTAGTAAGTTACAAACGTCCGGTCCGTCCTTCACAATTCAGCCGCCGTTCATTAAAGAATATCCGCGTCCATAATCCAGAGACCCATCCCATACTCCATATAACAATATTAGCACCAAAATCAAAAAGACTATCATAGTATACATAAACATAGGCTAGTTTCCTGCAAGAGAATTAGCGGTCAACAGTTTACAATGATGCCGGACAGACATCATATTAAATGTGATGTTCCAAAAATATCAAATCCGAACCGCTGATCAGTATTCTTAATCCGCAATATTCGTTGTAAAGTCTTCATCCAGAGAACGATGCATTTCACTCACGCTTTGATTGTGCGTGTTCATATGAGCACCATGAGGATTTTGAAGTACATGGGTTCATACGGCCCCTAGCCCCGGGTTAAGCGGAATTAGATACAAGTTACGAAACGTAACGCCATAGATCTTGCACGCTACGTTCATATTTTGCCATCAGCATGCTATATATATCGGCAAATTTGAGAAACTTTGAGTGGAGGCTCTTGGTGGTATAGCTCTGATTTATAAGTCCACATGCGGATAACGATCACATTCCAAGAGCATCTTCACATGATCCTCGGGCAGCACTTTATGATCCACGACAAAACTTTAAACCCTGCTGGGTATGAGAAACCGGAGGAAGATGACGACCTGATCATTGTTACAAGAATAGAGATTGGTGCATCTGAACTGTTGGAACTGTATTCAGTGAGTGACTATGGAAACTTCGGTAGTGTAACAGAATTGATTACGCAATTCAAGCGACTTTGGTGCTGACTTTGTACATGTAACAATTTAGAGATGCCAGGGTGCCGCGATGTCAAACTGGAGACTATGCATTGATTTTATTTTGTCATGAATTCCACGAAAAAGCGGACATCGCTAAAAACAGCCATTTTTCGCATAAAATTCACTCCACATTCTTTCGTAGACCATATATTAGCCTGCTGTTTTTTTCTATTCGCTTCCTATGATCTCCTGGGACACGTCAATAACAGAGAAGATGTGTTTTAATCGGGAAATATTTTTTCCGCAATTTTTTAACCTGAAATTCGAAATTGGCAGGGATGAAAAGTTGCATTTTACTGAAAACTATACTATTTTGAAAAATCTGTGGAAAAGATATGCATGTCACGGGAACTCTATGCCTTGGTAAAAATAAGAGTTCAGAGTTTTAATTTTATAAGTAGTAGTGATAAATTCACCCTAGGAATATTTTTTGGGAGAAAATGTGTAATTAATAAAGCTCTTTTACCGAGAAGATTTAAAAAGCGCACTCATGATACCGTCACGATTTTTTGGTGATAGCGTCACGGACAAGATTTCACCTCTGTGATGATCCAATCGCGTTTTTCTCATGAGGAAAAAAATCTTATCATCCCTGGGTACTGTAAGTTAGTAAGAGATGTTATATAAGAATAATCAGATTGAAACAGAGCAGCAAAAACATAGACAAGCAACACTAGTCAAGAGTCATGTCCGTTTCAGGTGATTCCGCCACGAACATTTCGAGGCATGATTCACTGAAAATGCTGGATCATCTGTGTATTTTCCATGGATCCATAAACAGATATCATATAGAATAGCAAACTAAACATAAAACCACATGGGTATGGCCACGGAACTTCCGAGTACATGGCTTTGAATAAAAAAAAGTGTTCCCAACGGTGATTCTGTCACGGTGGAATTCGTGTTGTAGTGATCATTTTATTTCCCCGTTTGTGTGTTGTTTTCCACATATCGGAAAACTAGTGAAAATTTCGGGGGACGCCGCAAGCTTACATCTTCACTACGAGAAGATGTCTGACAAGAACGTTGTTAAAAAGTGAATATAAACTATTAGGATTGTGTTTATGAGGTGTCTAGACGCACTGTTGGTGAAGTATTGCAATTTAATTTTTAATGGTATACATTCAAGCAACTTTGGTACTAATTAAATGTATGTAACTGGATAGGCGTACACACAGTTATTATTATTGTTTAGTTCCAGTAGCTGTGTTTTGTAAAATATTGTTTGTATACACGATGTTTGAAGATATCTGGTTGCAACTTCCAGAGATTCGTAACAGTTCCGGTTGACGCGATATATGTGGAAGTTTTGGTAACTTTATGTCCTCCTTTGTTGAAATACAGCAGTACATTCTGAAATTTAGCAAGTGGAGCAAAAACCTGTTAGTTCAAGTAAATTGTGTTTCTTTGAGTGTAGATTGTTGTGGTGGCTGATAGACATCCATATCTTTTTCTAGGTTTTACTGTAATGGCTATTTGAGTTTGAAGTCAGCGTCAATTCATGGGTCCATCGTATTTCGCAATTTTCATTTTTTTTTCTCTTGTTGCATATATAATCGTGCATTCCATTGCATGCGATATTATTTATCGTCTTATTTAATTCTATAGTAGGCCTAGATTGCATATGAACTAATTTATTTCTTTGAGAGATAATAATTTAACTTGTGGTAAGGGAGATATGTAAAATATGAGATGCTATTTTAAAGATTTGAGCTCAGCTATGGTTTATTTTATTGCATTTTATAATCATTGCAGATTAGAGATAATTGAGATGAGGCTTTATGGTACATGTATGTTAGACTATCTTCAGTTTAGTGGGGCATAATAGTCTGAACGTATGCATAGTAGATGTTGTGACTTTCTCCCGCTTAGCCGACCAATAGATTTCAGATTTTCTGTCAGTGCATGTTCTAAATGATACCAATATGTTTCCTCAAACAGGATTCAGTGCCGGACTTGGAAGGACTGAGTTTACTGGAGTTCACGTGGGCTCTTAAGAATAAGTAACTCACATGTGAAGTGATAGTAAATCGCATCATATTAACGGTAGCATCTAGATGTGATTGGACAGTGTTATTCCTGAGGTCAAGTACTTTGTTCTGTTTGGCTCTATTTAAGCATGATCAGTTGGTATGTCAGTATGTCGGCACCTCTTCCCACTTCCCTTATATGTGTTGTAATTTAGACTTTGAAATCACCGTATAAGACAAAGAGCTGGTATACATCCCCCCTTTTTCTGTATTCCCAGAGCAGACCGTGTGTTACATGTCATTGGTGACCAAACTGGAGGACTTGTTAGATATTGACAACGCTGTAACCGTTGTTCAGGAGAGAAATAAAATGACACGTGAATCACGATGATCCTATGCTGCGGAACATCAATGAAATCATCCAGGAGATATTTTTACGATGCTGTAAATATGGCATCCGAAATTAAAGTCTTGGCTGGATGGCAAAATTTAGTCGAATTTATACTGTCAACGCGAGTACAGCTGAAACTCGTTGTAAAGGACCGAAAACACCAGAAATCCGACAAGACATTTTGCAGCATTTACTGATACAGTTCTTGACACGTCAGCAATGGTGTTGGAAAAAGTACAACACCGCACATACTGTACGTGGGATGACCGTTCGGGAAGGGTGCAAGTGGAAAGTGTGACTTGGCATCCCAGCGAGAAAATATCCTACATTCACTCATCGAGTTTACGAAAACTAAGAATAATGAGGAAAATGCTCCAATACGTGATATAGAACGAGATAGAAATCAGATAAGAGTCAAGTCAACATATATATAAATGAGGCTATTACAAATACCTAAAATAAAACTGGTGCGGCCCGTCCTTGTTTGCGTGTTTTGGTTGAAAGGTCACGAAACTTTATCTTTGCAGTATTGGTCAATGAGGGTAACATAGGAGAAAAAAAGACCCAGAAAGGCAATATTATGGCCATTGGGCACGGGCATATTTTTTGGATGGACAGCTCCGAAAGTGTGATCCGAGTCCGGTATATCGCAGTGGTTGATTATAGACACAAAGGCAACACCCTTCTCGCCAAAGACTTCAGCAGAAACGTTGTAGGGAAGGGTAATCATATTGTAACAAAATCCAAGTATCCATGTTTTCAAAGAGGGATGGGTATTTGAGAGGAAATTGTGCAAGAAGAATTTACGTACGGTAAGTGAACATTACGTAATAAATTGACCATGAGACTATTTTAGCGTAATGACTTGTTTGAGCATCCCTTGGCATAGGGAGAGGTTTTGGAATAAAAGACGAATCGAACTGGTTCGTCTATTGTTCCAAAACACTTCAATAGTGAAAAAAGGGATGCTCAAATAAGTCATTACGCTAAAATAGCCTCATGGTCAATCTATTACGTAATTTCCACTTACGAACCAATTCGAGTTCAACTGAATTACAGACAAAATGTCCAAGTTTTATCTCGATGATGCCCCGAGTCATAATTAGGTAAACCGGAGTGAACTGAAGTTGAAATAGGGATTTCGAATATATTTTACCATGGATCTTTTTAATATAACTGAAATATGGTGACTTTGAAAACATTAGATTCGTTTTGGTTCGTGGAGGTGGTACATCACTGTGTGCATATAGACTATGTTACTTTAACAAGTCCAGGAATATTCATCATGCGATAGGCTGGTCATGTGCGGGCAATCGTACAAACTGACGTGCCAATGGCAATATCCTCTAGATCAAAATAAGAAGGGGGGGGTCTCGGTTAGCTAACATGTTCAAACCGAATAATACGCCAGTAGAAAAGTCCGTATACTCTCTTTAAAAACTTGTGTGAGTAAAGTTCACTAAAGTAAGACTGGAAATTCATCCCGATCAATTTGAGTGAAATGCACTCAAATTGAGTGAAATTCAGTCAAGCTGGATTGAAATTCACTCACGTTTGAGGCGATAAACTCACTTAAGCTGAGTGAACTTGATTCCACTCAAGCTGAACTCACTCAACTTGAGTGGAAGTCACTTAACTGGAGTGAAATTCACCTTACTTGAGTGAAATTTCAGTCAAGATTTTTATCAGAGTATGGGATAAACAAGATACCTTCTCAAACGCTGTATTTGGATTGAAGCAAATATCTCAAAATGCTCAAGGATGCCAAAGTGGCATAAACCAGAAACATAATACACATACATTTCGGGTCTAGAAGCATTAACAAAACCATAACATTACAGAAACGGCAAGGTTCTGTCTTATGGCTGCCCGACTAACTTCTTCGGACGTACTTAGAGAAGCGAAAAACAACATACCTTCCAATATGGTGCCTCTTGTACAGATATTCCTTGAAGTATTACACATCCCCGAGAGGGTTCGATGCGCCTCAAGTCTCCTTATCATTGGTTATCCCCTTGTTTACCACGTCCCATTAACCAAAGCATAGGGCTTCGCTTTCATGCAGAGGCGACAGGGATGTCGGTGACTAGGCAACCGATGTGTTGACAGTGGTATATGCATGTAGATGGACCAGGTGGTTTATGGTGCATTTCTAACGACGGCTATTTAACTGAAAGAAACGATCGCATTTGCAACATCACCGTATATACTTTTTCATCTCTAGATTTAACTTAACATGCTCTATGATCCATAGTTGCATTGTCTTCATACACGAAATTCAAGCTGAACTTATTTGTTCGATGAAAGCAATATTATTTACCACAGCGCCACATATATACGGTTTTTTTTTATATCTCGCGATTATTTATTCTATGGAGCAGCCCAGCAATTCCTTCCATTTGTAAAAATAGATTTACAGTCATATTTGTTCAAGCGATAACACAGTCGATTTCCTAGACAACTCTCAATGAATGAAAGCGGGGAACAATTAGTCCAGGACTCAGGCCCGTGATAAAATAGTCTCGCTCAACCCACACCACATAAAAGTTCTGACTGCATATTATGTTAGAGCAACCCTCTTGGAACACTCATATAGGGTGGGTGTCACTTCAGATTGTCTTATAACATTTTTCTACAGCCCAATGGTTGTGGTAGGGGTCTGAACGTGGCAGGTTCCCAAAGTGAACTTCTCAGTTCGGAGGAGGGGGTCATATAAATGACTATATTTTCATAACAGTATACTCAATTTAGGGAGGAAAGGTACCAATAGAATAAGGAAAGGCTGTTTGATTACAAAGGTGCTGTACTGGAGACATTGAGATAAACCCAAATTCATAGCCTCGCAGAAAATATTTCCCAGATATAGATATATTTGTATATGGGTAAGGTGACACCAATTAATGTTGTCGCTGTTTAAAAAATATATATATATATATATATATATATGTATGTAAGGTATATTTGGGTGACCACTTGGAAGTAAAAACTGTCATTTAGGCGTCCAATTTACTTCAGGTGACCAAAAGTGGTCGCCTGAAAGTTTAACCTCGCCCACTCTGCTTATTTCTCTTAAAATTTGTTTACTTGTGTTTTTAATATCTGCTTTGGTTTGAAATGTCTCGCGAAAAAGCATTTAGAACTCCATTGTATGTTCAGTTTTCAATTTTCTTCAACTTTAATTATCGATGACGTATTTTTGCCATAAGCAAAAAATATGGACATTCAGGCAACCACCACATTTTTCCTTTAAAAAATACTCCGCGAGCGTATATGCGCGTGCAATTAAGTTAGTGTGATCTAGTTTCCGATTGCTTTGACTCAGTAAAATCAAACATATGGAAAATGTGTTTTTCTTTGCGTATCAGTGAGATATACATTTTCTGTCACCTTCCTGGGTACCGATGACGACTCCAAAACGAAGACAGACTCGTACCCCCGTCAGAAGTCGACAGAAAGGTACCAATGTAAGGATTGAAAGAGGTAGAAAAGTTTTATTATAAGAAGAAATAACATTTAAAATTATTCAACAACTCCGCAATGTTTGTGATCTTTTTAAAGCAGGCATCTCAGAAAACTACAATTTCGGCCACATGACCACCTAACCGTAACTGTTGTTGTTGTTGTTGTCTTAATCATGGACGACAAAGAGTCTCGATCGGGTCTGCATTTCCGTGCCAGTTAGCTACAACATGTAACCTAGTGATGACGTTTATATATTGACCTTATATTGTCACTAGTGACAATATAAGGTCAATATATAAACGTCATCCTCCAGTTCTCTTCCCCGCAGCCACTGCTTCCCCATACTTTCCAGTGTGCACATATTGCGTGTCCGCTGAAATTTGATTGCTGACGAATCATAACGTCGATGGTAAGTTTCGAGTAGGCCTATCTTTTTAAACTTGTTGGCAGCTTTGGTGACGAAAACAGCTGCTCGATGGAATTTATTATCATGATAATTTTCGATATGAATTTGAATAAACAATTTGACAACAACAACAACTGCAATGAAGGGCTATTAATGGCCTAGAATTATCTCCCCCCCCCCCACCCCTCCCCCTAAACAATCTCCCCCGACAATATTATTTGAATTTTTGAATTTAATCAAACCTGCAATCAGGAATAAAACTCTGAAACTGAAGGAAATTTTCTGACGCATTTTTCACCCAAATTTGTGAGGCGATTTCCGACCCGCATGAGAGCTTAATGTGCACAAATTCCGTGAGTGAACAGAAATTTATCAGCGTGTCTTTGTAACTCAACTGTAAAATTAAATT
>JAVTVY010048617.1:0-22609 GCA_036873755.1 Hanleya hanleyi
GGTTCCTGTTTGTGATATGATGATGATTCTTTGATTAATTCATGGCATACAACTGAGAAGGAAGAGTTGAAGACATTGATCACCAGTACTGATGGATAATCTGTTATCTATGCTCTGACACTCTATAATAATTTGAAATTGTATGGGTCCAAAATTAACTCCACCTTACATTAATTTGTTGAAGATACGTTATTGCTTTTAACTGTTTCATTCAGCACATTTTTGGGGTGTATGAGAAAAAAGTCTTTATACAACTGTTATATGGCATTCATTGGGGTGCCAAAGAAAAAGGTCTTTAAACAAATGTGAAGCATTCGCAGTATTTATCTTTTTTTTAGTATGTCATTTAGAATCTTGTATTTTAATATTCCAAGTTTCATACAACATGAAACAGCAACATTTCATTAACACAATGCTTTGAAGCACAGTCTACTTGTACTCCCTCTGAGTCCACTCACAGTGTACTTGTACTCCCTCTGAGTCCACTCACAGTGTACTTGTACTCCCTCTGAGTCCACTCACAGTGTACTTGTACTCCCTCTGAGTCCACTCACAGTGTACATGTACTTGTACTCCCTCTGAGTCCACTCACAGTATACTTGTACTCCCTCTGAGTCCACTCACAGTGTACATGTACTTGTACTCCCTCTGAGTCCACTCACAGTATACTTGTACTCCCTCTGAGTCCACTCACAGTATACTTGTACTCCCTCTGAGTCCACTCACAGTATACTTGTACTCCCTCTGAGTCCACTCACAGTGTACATGTACTTGTACTCCCTCTGAGTCCACTCACAGTATACTTGTACTCCCTCTGAGTCCACTCACAGTGTACTTGTACTCCCTCTGAGTCCACTCACAGTGTACTTGTACTCCCTCTGAGTCCACTCACAGTATACTTGTACTCCCTCTGAGTCCACTCACAGTGTACTTGTACTCCCTCTGAGTCCACTCACTGTGTACATGTACTTGTACTCCCTCTGAGTCCACTCACAGTGTACTTGTACTCCCTCTGAGTCCACTCACTGTGTACATGTACTTGTGCTCCCTCTGAGTCCACTCACAGTGTACTTGTACTCCCTCTGAGTTCACTCACAGTGTACTTGTATTCAAAGCGAGTTAATTCAAAGCATGATTCGTAATGTAAATATGATTAGATCATGACATAAAGTTGAAAAATTCTTCAGACCTGCACTGTATTCATGGAGCATATTTGGCAAATCTGACAGGGAGCTCACCAGTATTATGTAGTGATATATTTGTTGAACAAACAGACCCAGTGATTTCAAGCATGTTGGTAATGGTGTAACCATATTTATTTTTAATGATTTACATGTTCATGTTATACACCACTACATTGTTTTACCAGTCAGAGGTACATATAATTTTAATTAGCCTTCTTTGTGAGTGATGCATGAATATTTTTATTAGATCAAACTATTCTGTGTACACCTCGACAAATCTTTAATTTTTGGGTTTTTATTAGACAAAATAATGATATTTGCAATAAACAATGCAATAGATCAGTGTTGTGTACTTTCAGCTATGATAATGGGGACCAGTTTCATTCCCTGTGCTAAAAAGTTTTTATTAGCTGGAAATGTTGTTTTTCATTCCATAAGCATTTTGTCCTAATGAATGTACTTTCCTGGAGGCTGACCATATGTGGATATAACAATATCCACTGTTTATCACATATATTGTATGATTTCTGGTTATCACATGATCTTGGTCGACATTCCCTATTTCTGATTATACATGTAACTTATATAATTAGTCATTCATTTGTAGCAGCAGGAACACAACTTGGCTGGGCGGTGCTTAGTTGGTTCGTCGCGATATAGCTGAATATTGTTGAAAGTGACGTTAAATTCTATTCACTCACTCACTCATTCATTTGTAATGTTTCAAGTGTTATCAAGCACCGCCAAATTACTGGAGCAGATGAGAACCAGAATTCATTGTGACACCCATCTATAGAGAAATGGTCAAGAGCATATAGAACAAAGTGGCAATATAAAAGTAAAGTTTATGTTGAATGTATACCGGTACATGTTTTTCTGTTATTGATGTGTTTTTTTTCTTGTCTTGAAAACAGCATACTGCTACATGTACGTAGATATTATTGCCTGTATTAGCTGTTTGGATTATTATTGTTATCATTTCGTCCATATGGTCTGGTGTGCACATACATGGTTATGTAGAACCATGTGAATCATCCATGGTTACATGTATGTAGAAGCCATGTGTACACATCCATAGTTTTGTTGAAGCCAGTGTACACATCCATAGTTATGTAGAAGCCATGTGTACACATTCATAGTTATGTAGAAGCCAGTGTACCCATCCATAGTTATGTAGAAGCTATGTGTATACATGCATAGTTTTGTAGAAGCTATGTGTACACATCCATAGTTATGTAGAAGCCATGTGTTTTACCATTTATCAGATCTTGACTTGCCTTAATTATGTAATAATAAACAAGATTTTTGATTACTTAGCACATGGTGTATGGACCGTACCATTGTACATGTAAGATATTTTATGGATTTCTTATTATATCAGTACTACACTCATAAAGTTGGAGGAACAATCCAAGTTGAATCTCAAGGAACTGTCATCAGCCTATACACAGCCTCTCGGTGTTCATTCATTTCATTGTATATTTTCATGTCTATCTTGATATTTTCGTCTTGTCTCGTCTTATTATGTGTGAGCACTCAAATATATGCCATCTAATATGTTGCGTCGGACTTAGAGACAAACGTGTTCCAAATTTAAGTTTCTACTTTTATATAAATTTAGAAGAATAGATTGGCTGAGTGAACTGATTCATGATCAGCTGTGTATCTCTGCATGTTAATGCTTATGCTTGAACATGAAGGATTATTTTAAACTAGTGATAACTGATATAAATATAGTAAATTTTCATCAAATTTCACCTCTATTTGAAGAAAGAAACACTATTATCTTAGTGATTATTTTGACAAATGTTAGTTGAAAAAATGCCAGTTATCAGAAGTTCAATATAAAATATGCCGATTATTGCAAGTTCAGTATAAAATATGCCAATTTTCGCAAGTTCAGAATAAAATATGCCAGTTATCCCAAGTTTAATATAGTCCTCCCCCTTGAAGCATAGGCATGAACAAAATTTAACTACTCAAAAATATGCATTAAGCTATATAGACATAGAGACAATATGTCAATGCGCATAGTATACTTATTTCCCCAAATTTATATCGAAAAAAAAGTTTTGTTCTGTTCTATTCCAGCAAGAGCAGAGCTATAGTATATTGTATATATTTTAATTTTGATCAGTTAATATTATATTGGTACACAAGTTTTATAGTGATATTGTTGATCAATGAAGGTGATTTATATTACAGCTGCAAATGAGGTGCCAGAAATTGTGAATTATCATTTTACAGTTCGCACAATTAATGTTTTTATTTGTCCATTCAGCTTGCACACTTTTATATTTTGGTCAACTATAAGCAGTCTTAATATTTCTTGTTTAAATGCATTCAGCAATAAATATACCAGTAGGATCTCCCAACTAAAATGTATGTGGCAGTTTCTATAATGCAAACTTTAAACCAGACGTAGGAATCCACAGATGAAGATTGTGTGTCGTTTGATGGTCCAGAACCAATGTACCTGCTGTGAACTCGTTATTTTCTGGTAGCTGAAGTTAGCATTAAGAGCTAGTATGTTCTGGTAACTACAATAAAAGTGAGTGAATCCCAGTAGCACAAAGTAACTACAGTGAGCCGCGTCATTGTCCTGTTAACCAATGCAGGACCCATTGACATTCTGGTACTGATAACAGAATGTAGAGCATGCCCCAAGACTGTTCTGGTAACCAGTTTCAATGATGTTCCGGTAAATATGACCAGTTCAGCTGATATTTTTGTAATTCTCAACAAATTATTCTGGTAACTAGCTGCAATATCTTACGTTCAGTCCCGTTAATGGTTTATATGACAAACCTCAGTAATGTTCTTGTAACCATGATATGGTCTGATACTGCTTTTGTAGATATGACAATTCAGATATATGCATATATTCTGGTAAACATAATTTTTTTTTTCCAGTTAAGCCCTGGACGAACCACTGGGCATTTATTGAACAGTTAACCACATTTTTACACAATATGCCCACATGGTCAGGGGTTAGAGGGCATGTTTAATAAAGCTTAATATCACGAATTTAACCCAGATATCATGTATGGTAAATATTGCAAGACTCAATATGATAAGATTTATGTGAGAAAGTTTACCACTTTCTTATAAACACTGTACCTTATTAAAACAAATACAAGAAATACAAGAAAAACACAACCTATACAGCTTCACGGCATGCGAAATGTCAATCTGGGTAATCAAAAAATAGTAATGGTGAAGTGAAATAAAGCCATGCCCCCACCACATGCTTTCATTGGACTACAGTGGGCACAATCAATCATTGATTCATCACAGCGATTCACCCAAGACACACCCCTGCCACGTGCCCCCTCCTAGTAAACACTAGACTCGTTCTGGTAAACAACTTTGATAACCTCCCTTTACCTATAATATGCCTCAGTTATATCCTGGCAATACTGCAGTAATAAATATGACAGGTCATGGTAATGAGGTAACTGCAGCATAAGTTCCAGTAATGTTCTGATAAATAAAACACACATTCCAGTAATGTTACATATTGCAACTTAAACAAATTCTGGTAACCAAAGTGCACATTATGGTAATCTAATGACATTCTGGTAACTAATATGATATGACAAAACCCATTAAACGCTCTGTCAGCCATACTTGTAACATTGACCAATGGTATTAAATAGATGATCTCATTAACTCTGTGCCAGACATACGATGTAAGACGTTGTATAGTTTGATAATATGTCACTTGTATAACCTGTACACTGTCCTGCTGTATAAAGGTGATTGTATATATTGTATGATTAAATTATTAGGTTTTATTATTGAGAGACTGTGATCTCATATTGTATATTTCAATTATACACGTTATTGTCTTGTGTCCATTTTTATCCATTTGTGGTGTTGATATGCTGAGAAACCCAGTCTGAGTGAAAGTTGGAGCTTAAAAGTTTGTTATTTTATTTCGCTGTGAACAAGTATATCATTAAAGGATTCTCATTTTTTGCCTAGGAGAGTTAGAATTCCATCTTGTTAGCTGATGTTGAACAACACTATTAAAGTACATGTACATGTAGCATCTATCAGTAGATGAGGTACCATCATATTTATTTATGAGCTTAAACCCCAAGACAATGAGCGGCAAATTAAAGTATCATTTGTTTCGTGCTGACTCAATATTAAAGTTTTGTGTTTTAAATTTACATACCATCACTGACCATGAAACAATCCTTTGTTGACTATATCTACATGTACATTTATCTTTGACATTTTACACTTGAATTTAAACAAGGATATAGACTGTTATTAATGTGAATAAAAAACAAACATCTGACCAGTCTCTTTGGTGTTTCATTTTATTGTGTCATCATAAGATGTGCAGCGTTTTAAAGTATTATTATGGCAAGCATGGTTATTAATTGTAATGATCTAACATCACACCTGTGTTGATCAAATCCTACTCCAGTCCTGGTTTAACCAGCTCTGACTAGTGGGACAAAGTTGCCTTAAGTTTCTCCTGTATTCCATCTAATACTTCAATCCCCCTATAAAATTTCAATCGCCTTCAACTTTGGAGACAAAATTCAACCGGTGGTTCTAAAAAAGTTGACCACCCTCTAAAATCATTGAAGTGACGAAGAAACAATGGATTATATGCATGATTTTGGATCATTTTGTCAATTTCCTGTTCTGATAAATTTGATTACCCCAGATTTTATGGTGGGACATTTCACTTCCTGTGGTTGAATTATTAGTGGGATTACCGTAGATCCAGCTAACATTCCATACCCTATCTGGCCTGGGTGAGTTGGGGTGTACCGCAACTGAAAGTGCCCCCCTATATATTTTCACTATCGCTAAGGCTAGTGGGTTGAAACTTGTCACACTAAAGCTCTACTGTTATAATCAATCAATATTTGCTCATTGAATTGTATACAGTTTTGTAATGTGCAATACAAATCTGCATGGTGCTAGCCTGTGTGAACATTATGTTTGGAGGTATACTTTCCTGATATATCGGCACACTTGAAACATTAATGGCTATAATGTATGGTGTACCATCATAGTCCTATCAATAACAGCATGTTATTGAATGTGGATGGTGTTGAATATTGAAGGCAGAATACTCTAGCCTGGCTCTGGCATGTACTAATATTTGATCGCCACCTAACAAACATGAGTAGTGTGACTAACGCCACAGGACCTACAAAGTAGGTTTTGATATGATTTAAGTGTGTACCTTGACCTAAGACTGACCATTTCCATGGTCGTAGGAGGCTTAAGATCAATCTAATGGACTTACTTTTATTATTTAGCGAAGAAATAATTGATTATTTCCTGTGTACAGCAGGTAGAGAGACTAAATTGTCACACTCGCATCATGCTTCTTGACGAAATCCATGCAGGCCGCCATTTTCTGGTTTCGTGGTAGTCGACCGGTGTCCCCAAAAAATGCCTGGATTAGTCCCTGAATGTCATCAAAAATAGGTTAGCACAGAACTTGCTGGTAACGGTCCCCTAATGCACGTTCATGCCAAAAATCAAGATTCTAATGTCAATGGTTCTCCTTATTTTGCCGACAAAAGGATTCGGATGGACTCGTTCACTCATTACCGGACATTTGCAAATGAGAGCCTACTTCGTAGGAATATTTTGTTTATTGCTTTTTTTACAGTCTAGTATTTGATGATTAGGTACTGGACAGACTTGATGGGGTCCAGTGCCTATGATTGAAAATATGCATATTTCTGTGATTATGGTCTGTAACACCTAAGGATCACCGTAGTTGGGATTCAAGTCCTGGGTGACCATGGCACATAGTATGATATAGCACTATAGCACTTATTCATACATCGCTTTTTATCTCGCCTTACGAAGTAAAGGGGAGATATTGTGAGAGGGGGAAAGAGGATGTCGTCGTCGGTGTCGGTGTCCCCTGCCTGGAAATGAATGGGTTTTTGGTTTAGCAAGTTAAAAAAAAATCTAGAAAAATTAGAAAAAATATAAAAAAAATATTAAAAATATGGGGGGTGGGTATGCCACCTGGGGGTACTACCCCTGGGGTACTCTAATGTTAAAATCCCTATGAATGAGTTTTGCGTTTAGCTGAAGTGCACATGTACATCTGTACTTGGAAAGTTTCTTGCAGTTGTCAGCTGTCATTGGATGATTATGAAACTTGGTATACATGTTTCTTATGATAAGAGGATGTACCTGTGCTATTTTTGAGAAGAAATATTAATTTTTCTCAAAATTATGGCAAATGAAGAGTTTTCTGTTTAGGTAAATTGTACATGTAGGCCTCTACATGTATACATATACATCTACATGGTAACTTTGCTCCAGTTGTCAGCTGTCATTGGATGATTATGAAACTTGGTACACATGTTTCTTATGATTAGAGGATGTACCTGTGCTATTTTTGACAAGAAATATTAATTTTTCTCCAAATTATGGTAAATGAAGAGTTTTCTGTTTAGGTAAATTGTACATATACATGTCCATGGTAAGTTTGCTCCAGTTGTCAGCTGTCATTGGATGATTATGAAACTTGGTACACATGTTTCTTATGATAAGAGGATGTACCTGTGCTATTTTTGAGAAGAAATATTAATTTTTCTCAAAATTATGGCAAATGAAGAGTTTTCTGTTTAGGTAAATTGTACATACAGGCCTCTACATGTATACATATACATCTACATGGTAACTTTGCTCCAGTTGTCAGCTGTCATTGGATCATTATGAAACTTGGTACACATGTTGTATTTTTGACAAGAAATATTAATTTTTCTCCAAATTATGGCAAATGAAGAGTTTTCTGTTTAGGTAAATTGTACATGTAGGCCTCTACATGTATTCATATACATGTACATGATAAGTTTGCTGCAGTTGTCAGCTCTCATTGGATGATTACGAAACTTGGTACAAATGTTTCTTATGATTGGAGGATTATTTGCGCTATTTTTGAGATGAAATATTAATTTTTCTCCAAATTATGGCAACTGATTGAGTTTTGCGTTTAGCCGAAGTGCACGTACATCTGTACACCAGTTTGCTGCAGTTGTCAGCTGTCATTGAATGATTATGAAACTTGGTACACATGTTTCTTATGATTAAAAGATGTACCTGTGATACCATCCATACCATCACTACCATCCATATCATCACTACCATTCCTACCATCACTACCATCCATACCATCACTACCATCCATACCATTCCTACCATCACTACCGTCCATACCATCACTACCATCCATATACCATCCATACCATCACTACCATCCATACCATAACTACCATTCCTACCATCACTACCATCCATACCATCACCACCATCCATACCATCACTACCATCCATACCATCGCTACCATTCCTACCATCACTACCATCCACCATACCATTCACTACCATCCATGCCATCACTACCATCCATACCATCATTACCATTCCTACCATCCATACCATCACTTTCACCATTCCTACCATCCTTTACCATCCATCTGATCACTACCATCCATACCATTCCTACCATCCATACCATCACTACCATCCATACCATCATTACCATTCCTACCATCCATACCATCACTACCATTCCTACCATCACTACCATCCATACCATCACTACCATCCATACCATCACTACCATCCATACCATTGCTACCATTCCTACCATCACTACCATCCATACCATCACTACCATCCATACCATCACTACCATCCATACCATCATTACAATTCCTACCATCCATACCATCACTACCATTCCTACCATCACTACCATCCATACCATCACTACCATCCATACCATCACTACCGTCCATACCATCACTACCATCCATACCATTCCTACCATCACTACCATCCATACCATCACTACCATCCATACCATCCCTACCATCCATACCATCACTACCATCCATACCATCACTACTATCCATACCATCCATACCATCACTATCATTCATACCATTCCTACCATCCATACCATCACTACCATCCATACCATCACTACTATCACTACTATCCATACCATCCATACCATCACTACCATTCATACCATTCCTACCATCCATACCATCACTACCATCCATACCATTCCTACCATCACTACCATCACTACCATCCATACCATCACTACCATCCATACCATCACTACCATTCCTACCATCCATACCATCACGCCATCCATACCATTCCTACCATCACTACCATCCATGCCATCACTACCATCCATACCATTCCTACCACATCACTGGACCATCCATACCATCACTACCATCCATACCATCACTACCATCCAAACCATAACTACCATTCCTATACCATTAACTACCATCCATGCCATCACTACCATCCATGCCATCATACCATCCATACCATCACTACCATCCATGCCATCACTACCATCCATGCCATCACTACCATCGATACCATCACTACCATCCATGCCATCACTACCATCCATACCATCACTACCATCACTACCATCCATGCCATCACTACCATCCATACCATCACTACCATCCATGCCATCACTACCATCCATGCCATCACTACCATCTATGCCATCACTACCATCCATACCATCACTACCATCCATACCATCACTACCATCCATACCATCACTACCATCTATACCATCACTACCATCACTACCATCCATGCCATCACTACCATCCATGCCATCACTACCATCTATACCATCACTACCATCCATGCCATCACTACCATCCATACCATCACTACCATCTATACCATCACTACCATCCATACCATCACTACCATCCATACCATCACTACCATCCATATCATCACTACCATCAATACCATCCATACCATCACTACCATTCCTACCATCCATACCATCACTACCATCACTACCATCCATACCATCACTACCATCCATACCATCGCTACCATTTCTACCATCACTACTATCCATACCATCACTACCATCCATACCATCACTACCATCCATACCATCACTACCATCAATACCATCCATACCATCACTACCATCCATACCATCACTACCATCCATTCCATCACTACCATCCATACCATGATGGTGATGGTAGCAATCCCACTTGGGACTGGACTATCCAGCAGTAATCCCACAGAGGACTATCCATCAGTAATAACATGGGACTGGTCCACCCAGCAGTAATCTCACACTGGAATGCCCTATGTACCAGTAATCCGACTGCACTGACCTATCCATCCTACATGGGATTAACTTTTGCCAGTAATCCCACATGGGACTGATGTTATTGTCTGAACCAGATAATCTATTCCAGACATTATTGTCTGTACCGCATCACTTATTGCAGACCTTATTGTTTGCTCTACATGTATGCTTTCAATACTGCTGCACCTTTGGCGGATGACCCCGCAAGGCGAGATGTTGGGGTTCTCAGAACGCTTGTTCAATGTTGTCTTTGTCCTGTTTGTTATTTAACTTGAGTTTTGTTGTTGTTTGAATCTTCAGTTGAAATGTTTGAAATGTTAGTTTTCTCGGTATGTAAACTCCAATTTGATATTTTAGTATTTCTGAAATTATGTTGGTGCATGGCATAGAGAAAGCTCTGTGCTCACTAATCTTTTCACTTGCCCGGTTGTCGGCATGATCGCGCGTGTATTCAACATGCTCAGACGATACAAACATAGGAGATTTTTTAAATAATTTCTAATGCCAGGGGAATATTTTTGATGACGAATAATTGCACAGACAGAGTTTGGAATATATTGTGAGTTTCGACAGCTAACGTGTTCTATTAACTGATACTTCCACGAAAACCCCGTTCCCTCGTTTGTGAATCAGACAGTAACTGCATGCCTTCGTCCAACTGCTGCCCACGAATTAAGTAATAAATAAATCATTGTAAGTGGTCATGCAGGGACACGTGGCCGATTGGATTCTTTCTTTCATTCCTGGCACGTTACCATACGAAGACAGTGATGGATATTGAGAGTATTTAGTCAACAACAATGTGAATTAAGTCTATGGAGATTGGCCTTGGCCATATGCTATACGCGTACGCTGGCTTGCTCGTCGACCGGCATGTCATACTTATGACGTCACACACACGAAAACATGGCGACCGTAAATGTCGCACTTTATCTGCTAACCCCCTTGTGTTTCGTAGCAAAATATAATATCTTCCTGTTTAAAACTCTCTTTGAGAATTTTATTAACTTAAACCAGAAATGCCAAACCGTAAAATTTCATGATAAAAATGAAATTGACAATTTCGCTGCATTAGCACTTTAAATGGGGTGCTGGCCTGATTCACGTGTGGTTATAGACCTACAAATGGAAGGAATCTCTATGATCCTAAACGAGATCGTTTGTAATATAATTGGGAGTTTTTGACAAAGATATTGACAATCAGACCACTGCAATCACTGGTTGCATCAGTTGTTGACCAAAATGACTGTGGATTGCCAATATGTAGACCTTTTTAACGTTTAATCTCGATTCATATGAGGAAGTGGCTAGGATATATCCCATAAAAAATATTATTCAGTTGGTCAAAAAAGGATTTGTAGCTTGTCTCTGGCTAGCATTATTGACAAATTGATGAAATTAGGATTTACATCTTGTCTCTGGTTAGCATTATTGAAAAATTAAGATAAAATAACAAGATAGCAGGTTTAATTACAACGCATACAAGGGAAGTGGGAAGAGGTGCCGACATACTGACTGCGTCACATGACTTCACAGAATAGTCTTCTGGTTAACCTATTCTAAAGCACATACCAAGAATCTAACGATTCGTGATATGTGTTGTATCTCAGGTACGCTTTTATTGTACCTGTTCATGTGGCAACTTGGATGATATGACCACACGGCCCCTAGCACCGGCATAAGCGGTATTAGATACAAATCTGGAGAGCTATGACGGAAATGCTCCGACAACTCGTATACTGGTAGTTGGTGAGCTGTTTCGCTGTGACAACTCGTACATTGGAGATTGGTGAGCTGTATCGTCGTCAGATGTAAATGACGGCATTTAACACAAAAGACTAGCCTGTAAGGCCCGATGTCGACCCAGCATCAACTTCCCACAAATGCCAACATATATCAAAGACCAAAATGTCTGTACAGGGGGCGGGCCTCAGGGACGAAACGTCCATCAGCAGAATCTCGCCATATACAGGTAAAAATTACAACACATATAAGGGAAGTGGGAAGAGGTGCCGACATACTGACAGAGCCACATGACTTCACAGTATAGTCTTCCGGTTAACCTATTCTAAAGCACATACCCAGAATCTAACGATTCGTGATATGTGTTGTATCTCAGGTAGGCTTTTATTGTACCTGTTCATGTGGTAACTTGGATGATATGACCACACGGCCCCTAGCACCGGCATAAGCGGTATTAGATATAAATCTAGAGAGCTATGATGGAAATGCTCTGACAACTCGTATACTGGTAATTGGAGAGCTGTTTCGCTGTGACAACTCGTACATTGGAGATTGGTGAGCTGTATCGTCATCAGATGTAAATGACGGCATTTAACACAAAAGACTAGTCTGTAAGGCCCGATGTCGACCCAGCATCAACTTCCCACAAATGCCAACATATATCAAAGACCAGAAGGTCTGTACAGGGGGCGGGCCTCGGGGACGAAACGTCCACCAGCAGAATCTCGCCATATACAGGTAAAAATTACAACACATATAAGGGAAGTGGGAAGAGGTGCCGACATACTGACTGCGTCACATGACTTCACAGAATAGTCTTCTGGTTAACCTATTCTAAAGCACATACCAAGAATCTAACGATTCGTGATATGTGTTGTATCTCAGGTACGCTTTTATTGTACCTGTTCATGTGGCAACTTGGATGATATGACCACACGGCCCCTAGCACCGGCATAAGCGGTATTAGATACAAATCTAGAGAGCTATGATGGAAATGCTCTGGTAACTCAGTACGGTGGACCTGATTGAAGTACTTTTTCAAATCGACAGCTTTCTCTCCTAATAGTGTGAAGCAAAATGTCTTCTATATCTGTGGACAACAAAATACTCCATTTTATAAGTTGATTGAATATTCCAACAATATGAGTCACGTGATCGGTTGCAAAAGTTTTAGGCCAGAGATCACTCGGCGATTTTTGAGGCGGGTTACAGAGACATCGACTCTTCACAACTATCAAACTGTTTGCAGAACTTGCTGCAAAATAGGGCACATAAATTTGTTGGATGGAGCCGCCAGGCACATGTAAGTAAATATTTCGGAACTGACCTGCAAACTGGATGTTGAGGCATCATGGCTCAGTACTGGGACGATCGAAGACCCGACAGCTATGTTCTTTTCCAAAATAATGCATCACTGTTCCAATACCCTCTACATGTAGATATGGACACAGTTTAACAGAACAGCGCTCCCTCACTGAAACACACTGGAATATAGGAGATAAGCAATTTTGTAACTCCGTTACATACTTAATACTCAGATTTTACCCGCAATAATGTGTTGATGAGCTACAGTAGCTTTGGTTCAGCAGGAGGAGGACGTGCAGCAAAGCCCACAGTTCGGTGGTTGTGCAACATATGCATTCCTGAAAAAAACATATAAAAGTCTCTAATAAACTAATGTTTGTTGCATTGTACACGTGACATAACCAAAGTATGTACAAGTGTGAGTTATTATCATAGAAGTTACTATCGAGGTGGGGCTAAGAAACTGACAAAATCTCCTTCTCTAAAACACTGGACCATGTTGCCGGCTTCATGACAATGTCTTGATTTCGTCCCTCAAGTGTGTATCGACATGCCTCTGTTTAGGGCTTAGATCTGAATGTATATATGCATTTACAAAACTTCGCTTTCACGTTTTGCAGCTTTGCTTCGTCGAGAATTTGGTGTTTTGAGGTGTAACTTCCATCGATCTGAATATGTCGGATTTCTCTTCAATTATTGGGACTTCTGTCCATGTCTCGGGAGTTTTTGGCGGATATATTTTCGCTATCTCTAAGGCTATAGATTGCTGAAACTTATACCACACCATATTTTTGGGTCAAACTCCACTGGGAAATGTAAAAAGAAATCACAGTAACGTCAGTTTATGTGTTTTCACAAAAACTGCATGATAAACTAGAAAATAATAATCTGATGTGAAATAAAACCGCTTTTGCTCACTTTTCCTCGCAGAAAAGTTTAGGCTTTTGCAAGTAACCGACAAACTTTCACACATGGACCAGCTTGGCTCGAACTCGTGCCGGTTCAGCGGTGTGAGGCTAGCGGTCACCAGCGAAGCACCTTAGACCACTCGGCCACCGAGGCCACCGAGGGCTGAGATCTGGCTGTATATATACATTTTCACAACTTCGTTTCCAAGTATAGCTGCTTTACTTTTATTTCAGTCTTTTGAAATGTAACTGTTACTGGTCTGCATCTGTGGGAATTCTCTCCAAGTCTCGGTGGTAAATCAGTTCTTTCTGGATTATTTTGTTTAGCGAAAGTCCCTCCTGAAAGTGCTTGCACAATAATATTCATACAGCTCTCTTCCATGTCTGAACTCCTCAGTGTTCGTAATCTTTTTTTTCTTCGTCCTTTACAATGCCAACTTTGCCACCGACTGGAGTTCATTGTAATCTCTACTCGCGTGTTGGAGGAGTTGTAAGTTTCCTATAAAAAAAGATGTGCGGATTAACAAGCCTGATACGACCACAACAGACCTCTACTGAAATCCGGATCCGACATCATCGAATTCTGAGCGTTCGGGACACTTTAGGCAAGACCAGAAGTCGCCGAATTCACACTGACTAACCTGTAGGCTGAATAGCACCGACAGATTTATTGATGCTGGATTTTTTTCGAATAAATCTGTCATTCATATACAATGTGATGATTTTGTTAAAGGAACATTTCCATGCAATCATGAAAGCTTTCCAGTTTATTTTGTTGTGAAAGCGTTCCAGTTTTGGATTCCAGAATTGCCACAACGATGAAAGGGAGATAATCCATCTGTCTAATAATTTCGGCTATAAAGTACCGAATGGGTCGTTGTTGAGTTTCGGCGCTCGCACCCGATATCCGTAGTTAGGGAGGTGGTAGCTGTATTGATGATAGCATAGTGCCTAGTCTCTTGTGTTTTTGAATTAGATTGTCGTTAGAAGGATTAGGTTTAGAGTTAGAATTTCGTTTTAGATATTTAGGTTCATAGTTTATCAGGGATTAGGAGTTGTTCTCAACCCGACAATGACCCAATATGGTAATAACAAAAAATCACCTCTTTTCTGTAATGCTGCCAGTTTAATGTGGTTTGTGCACGGCCAGGTTAACTTGGTTGACATTCAGTCCCGGGTGATATTGGAAATTGATACAAAATTAATATTTGTGGCGATTTTGGAACTACGCGATTGCTGAAAACATAATCAAATTGCCTGTTATTCCAGAAGACAACTTTTCTCGGGTTTAATGTCCTATCTTGCCGATCATGACTGTGATGCTTGGATTCTGATGGTGCTTTATATCTATTACATGCCTCGGATACGAGATTCGATATTGAGCCGTTGCCCTCGATATAATTTCCGGGGCAATAATCAAATAACTTTTTTTTGTGCTACCATAAGCATTTAGTCCAAATATGCATGAAAAGAAAATTTGAATATTGACCCACAACTGCAATTTCCAAGTTGAAGTAGGGTATATCTGTCACGATCATCGAATCCCAAAAAGAACACTCGGTAACATTTTGTAAAATTAATAGGAAAAAAAAAGAATTATTTTGCGGCATGTTCAAATCACATTGCTCAGTCATTTTCCCCGTGTCTTTTGAAATATTCTTCAACCTGAAATTATTTTCCAGGGCTTGAGATTCTTAAGATCTCTTTCAGTGGTTGACATGAAAATATATTTGTACCTTTGTGTGGTCCGTCTCGCATTTTCTAATAGATGAATGGTGTTCGTCTATATCAGCCAGAAGCCGAGGTCTGCCAACTTATCAGTAGAACCAGAAGTTCATGAAAACCCATGAACTTCTGGTAGAACCACAAGGCCACACAGAAGATTGTGTGAACCAGCCAGTCGTTAACCTAGGACGATGATGTACATCTACCATATAGCCAGTGTCGTCCGGACATGCTGGAGATGAACCAGCCATTTTTAGACTACAATTTTACAACTGGATATGAAGACTGCTGAATCATGAAAATAATTTTATGAAGAAACCATTTAAATTAAAAAATATTAATTGAATAATGTGGATACATATACTGTTAACTCTACCAGGCCTGGGGGACCATTATGGCACTCTACTAAACTTTGTATCCCTTTCCCCGGAAAGACAGAGCCGACATTCCGTGACTTTATAGCTTATCATATCGGAGTCCTCCTGAGCTTATTTGCAGGACAACTCGCGGCAGAGGATCATAGGTAAATTAAAAATGGCGGCCATGTGATGCACCAAAAAACTGATGTCTTCAAAATTTATCTTCAAACTATCTGCCCTTACGCGAAGGAAAGTGGGCAAAAATTATTTGATTTCACATCAGACTATTATTTACTAATTTATCGTGTAGTTTTTTTGCTAAGAAATGACATCAATGCAAAATCAAACATCGGACACCAAAAAATGCCTTTTGAAAATGACGTCAGTGACGTCATCACAGCAGCCATCTTGGATTTATTGCACTTTCTCAAAGTGCCTGAGCCAAGGTTATAGTGTTGGAAGTTTCAGCCCCCTTGGCAAAATAGGGTTAAGCTTCATCAGAGGCTGCGTTGGTCCAGTGACCTTTCATGGCACACAGTGAAATAACCATTCAAACATATAGAGATGCTAATTTGGTATCGATTTTACTCACACCGACCATGAAGCAATATTTTTTTTAGAAAATTAAAATCCTAAGTTAATTCAAAACCAATTATTTCTTTGAATTAACTTGATAATTTAATAATTATTTCAGGTCATATGAATGCGACATTTTCTTGTTGCGGACATCCTACCGAACAACCTATAAATTGTGAAAAACTTTTTCTGTTTTTGAAATAATAACATAATTATACAATGCTAGAATTATTTAGCCTATTCTTCGTATTTTCTTTCTATTTAATATTTTCTTATGTGTACATTAGCGATATATTTCAGTTTTGATATAGATGAATGGTGTTGAAACCTCTGCTCCTGGTTGATACCTGCCAAATAAACAGTACCCGTCCAATCATCAGGACATGCTGAAGATGTAAGCCGATAACCTATAACAACGATGATCTGCGAACTAACCAGCGCCAAGGCTATGGTGACAATGAATTGTGGGCCACCAACCGTTAATCTTGAACGATGGGACTACCAACTAAGAAGTGCCAAGACCTATGCTGAAATATATAAACCAGCCAACCGGTAAAATTCGATGTTATTAATCTTAACATATACGAAATCGAAAACTATCAGTACAGCTCGAAAGCGCGATTTTAGATATTCAAATTAGTTGTGGGGTTTTCC
Organism: Hanleya hanleyi; assembly: GCA_036873755.1. Taxonomy (NCBI): domain Eukaryota; kingdom Metazoa; phylum Mollusca; class Polyplacophora; order Lepidopleurida; family Hanleyidae; genus Hanleya; species Hanleya hanleyi. The sequence continues at coordinate 17,624 of JAVTVY010048617.1, forward strand.
AACAAAATAGTGTGTCCATCTTGTATATCCACATTCTGATATTATAACTCACGCAATTCCCTGGTACCAACGAAAGATTGACGATAATCAATTTTCTATTACAGAACTGACGGCCAACCAACCAGAATATAGGACAACGACGGTGTCTATGAACCGACTGGATGTTGATGACTGAACTTTGGACCGACCAACCAACCAACCACTAACCTATAAGACCAATGAGGCCTATCTACTAGCCCATAACAATCGAAGACCTATGCTGAAATATATAAACCAGCCAACCGGTAAAATTCGATGTTATTAATCTTAACATTACAAGCGTCTAGTCCGTCATTCATAATTCAGCCGTCGTCCATTAGAGAATACCCGCGTCCATAATCCAAAGACCTATTCCATATTCCATATAACAGTATTAGCACCAAATTCAAAAAGACAATCATAGTATATATAAACATAAGCTTGTTTCCTGCAAGAGAGAAGCGGTCAACAGTTTTCAATGATGCCGGCAAGACCTCGTGATGTTCCAAAAATATCAAATCCGTATCGCTGATCAGTATTCTTAATCCATAATATTTATTTCCCAAATCGTAAACCTGCTTTGCTCAAATGCCTAATCTCTATTAGGAATCACAATACAAACTGTTAAAAACGGAAGTTAAAACCAAAAGTTGTCTCCCCTTAGGGGGTTGTCTGCCCCCAGGGGAGCTCTCCTATTCATCCCAGCCAGGCTACTATATAAGCTCTGCTCACACCCATTCATATCCTCTTTCTCAGTTTGTACTCGACCAGTACACATCTAGGAAGTGTTAAAGCAATACAGCTGTGTTGTTGTTGTAACCGCCAGTTATATCCTTTTTGAAGATTGACTTGTTTTCTTTTTCGGGAAATTCTTCTTACATTTGTATGTCTGAGGTTTCTGTTCCGATTTCTAACTCTTGTCACGCGTGTGGGCAAGTGTTGTCCCGTTTGGACGCCCACACGGTTTGTTTTGCTTGTTAAGATTTGTATTATCGCCAAGCCACGTGTGCGGAATGTTTGTTACGGGATTCGCCTGGAAGAAATATACCCAGGCCCGTCGTGCTTACTTGTACGTGCGTCTGAGGATTCTACACTATCGGAGGTCGATAGACGGCTCTAAATTTCGTTTAGGAGATTTGACTCATTGATTTCAAAGTCCAGTTTTATCGGCGTCTGTAAATATTCCACCTGTGGTTCCGTCCTACAGGAGGATAATTTTCAACTTCTAGACAGTCTGACCTTTACCGGTTTTGCTTTGTCTGGAGTCCCTGTCAAACCGGCTCCATTGTTCAGCTCAACAAAGGCTTCTAGAGCCAGGTCGGTTTTACCGGAGCGATCCATTGTCTCCATCGGACAAAAGAATTCTACTTCACCATAAATCTAGGAGAAGGTCTATAACCTTTCCCTAAACTTGTACGTCTATTGCGGTTAAATAAATAATATTTTTCTGGGATAATTTTTTGTCTGACATTTTATCCTGGTTGTTTCTAAATTGTGTCGCTCGTGTGGGAGACCCTCACACGGTTTGTTACGTCCGAAGACGCTAAACAAGTGGCTGACAGTAAGTCGCTAAAATAATTTGCTCTTGTCGGAGTTTTTCAAAAAAATTTAGCCATGATTTTTCTATATCTTGAAATGAACGTCCGATGATGTTTTTCTAAAAGTGGATATGAGATCCCACGCTCGGCTATGAACATAGTCTACGAGACGGTGTGTATTCAATTTCGCGGTCTCCACAACCAACAATGGGTTTCGGTCCGCTGTGTTAGTATGTGGGACTTTGTATGAGTGGTTTGACTTGTTCAAACTTGTTTCACTTTGTTTGGACAACAAGGATTCTTTCGGCGGGGCTCTGGTGTGGGACCTCCCATTGTAAAGGTAATATCCTGGACAAAAGTCTGACAATGCAAGTTTCAGCAGATCTTTTGTCAATTATGTTTCGTGAGTCTTATGCCAAATCGTTGCCATTCTTTCCTTAGCTCGGGCTCGGTCAGTATGCGAGTCCATGGTGACCGAGTTATTTTGTCGGGATCTGTACGATAAACGAACAAGTTTTTGCTTCGTTGATTCTCAAATTTATGCATTAAATCTTCGGTTGTATAGTGAAATGTACTTCCGCCTGACGCGACAGGTTCGTTTTTTCCCGCCGGGGAGATCCGATTCTTTATAAGCAGTCCGTCAATTTCCATGTTGTTGTTGGGACTGTACAGTTTTTGGTAGTTTCACTTTCATGCATTCAGTTCATTGTTCCTACCAAAACGTAACCTCTTGTTACATCAGTATTATTATGTTTATTTGATATCCTGTGATCAAGAGAGAACTTACAGAGGTTTTTCTCTGCCTTGCATGCTTACGTTGTTGTTGTGTTTGTGTTCATCGCCACAACTCCAGCCTGTACGCTACGACTTTTTGTTACATTTTAATGAGCTTCTTTACTACTCTCTTTATGTAATTAAGCGTGTGTTGAGCAACAAAAGAGATCACGTGTGTTCTGTCTTTTGTTTTTGATAATAGCAGGAGTGCTATAAATCGCTCCCCTAATGTCGTTTTTGGAGTGTATATCACACTCCTGAAGCCATTCAGTATGTAGGGAAGTGGTTGTAAGGAGTGTTGTTTCCACTCACCTGGATCAATTTTAGGAGAGTGTGATGTGATCACGCTCCTCAAAAACGAATAACTGGTGTTTGTTTATAAACTGTGCTATTTCTTTGAAACACAAATTTCTGTTACTAAACATTGTGATGTGCTTATATTTCACATCAAATTGGCCCATCTGTATTCTGTTTTACATTTACAATTCAGATTGGGTGGAGCTTTAATTTTATTTTCTTCTCTCTGAGAAATATATAATTATTAGCTTGAGTGTGAGTGTATTTCTCCGAGAAATCTTTAGAAATACTCTCGTTCAACGACACGTGGAGGTTTTATTGATCTTCTCCTGGTCTGTTGGCCGGGCAAAGATCAAGCCTGAAGTCTTCTCGATCTTCTGCCGTGGGACAGCATTAGACTCGATCTTCTGCCGTGGGACAGCATTAGACTGTTTCATCGAGCGGTCTTCTTGTATTTTGAGCCCTGCGCAAGGATGTCACGCAAACTCGTGGAGTGTTCTATTGCTTTCTCTAGAACCTTCAAATGTATTTCCTCTCGTCGGGAATTTTAAATTCTTTGAGGATCTTTCTAGTTTACGTCGAAATCTCTTTGTTCTGGATGTCAGTGATGTTACTACCAGCGGAGTTACGTTTGTGATTAACGCTAGGAACATTTAATGTGTTCATCTCCTCTGCGTTTTCTAATTTCATTACACCTCGACGACGTTCCATTACGTCGTCTCGTTGTCCTCGTACACTTGTTCGTCGTTTCTCGCCTTTACGTCGTTTTTCTCGTACTTTATAGGGTGTATCCTACTCCATTGTGAGCATGTATGTACTTTATGTTGAAGCAAATGGGGAAATCACTACGCGTTCGCAACGTTTCTCCCGTTTTTCACATTTACATCATTCTGTTACACCTTGACGAAGTTCCATTACGCCGTCACGTCTTTCTCATACACTTGTGCGTCGTTCTCGTACATCTGTTAGACGTTCCGGACGCCATAACGCCGTTCTTCACGTCATTTCTTCTGTGCCTCCATCATTTTGCGAGATGCTTAGTTTGCATCCATTCATCCTCGTTTTTGCGGCGTTTTTCCTACGATTCACCATCCTCGGTCGTCAGTGGGAGTGAACTCCTTCCGTTCAAAGTCAACCTTCCCCTTGTATCAATTCAGCTCGGGGCTTTCACATCGAGGGTTACTTAGGTTCGTCGTTACTTTGGGGGACAGTTTTTCGACTCTTTCCATCAAATACTTTGTCCTCGTATAGACCTTGGACCAGTCTTTTAGACTTTGGCATTTTAGTTCTGTCATCAACTGATAGGTCCGGTTTTCCCTCTATGAAAACTCTTACTCATTACGTTCGTTTTTCGGGTTTGGTCACTGCAGTGGATTTATTCGTCCTGGTGCGAGAATGTGATGCCCATCCTGACTCTGCCTCCCTTTTTCCCCTGTAACTGACTTCTTCCTTCACCTTTATCGTGATATGAAGTTCTAATCAGCACCTTTTAAGCATTCCGGTCTGCTTGAGGCTAGGGTTTCCGGCATCGGCACTAGTCTAAACGACATTATCTCTGCGCTCATTCGGGCTTTCGCTTTACAGTTCGCCGTTCTCGCTAGCTGTTACCGGAATGGGATATTGGTTTGGTTCTGTGTGCTCTGGTTCGTCCGCCCTTTGAACCTTTACAGTCCGCCTCTTTTGAGGTTATTTTTCCCACAAGTCTGCGTTTTTCTGGCGGTTTTTGCTTTGGCGTCTAGGGTGTCTGATCTTCTTGTTCTTGAGAGATCATCTATTACCTGGACGGCGGATTGGTCTCGTATCTCCTTTCGACCCGTCCCCAAGTTCATCGCCAAAAATGAGTCTGTTCGCCTAGGTCCGTGTGCTCAACGTTTGTATTCCATCCCTGCGCTATCAGACTTCGAACATGACCTTGTAGATGACCTTCTGTTATGCCCTGTTCGAGCCATGCGCCACCATCTCACTCGTACCGATCCCGATCGGGGCTCTCGTCGTCTATTATTCTTGTAAGTGGTCATATCAGTTGGCCATTGACGCGCCCCCCTTTGTTGTCTACTGCTTCTTCTCATGAAATTCGTGCCATCGCTACGTCATGGCCTTTATGGAAGAACTTGTCCCTTCTTGACATTGTCCAGTCCTGCGCATGGACTGCAAATTCTACCTTCACAAATTTCTATCTGAGGGATATGTCAGTGCAATCAGATAGAATGTCCACGCTTGGGCCGCTGGTGGCTGCCCAGCACGTGGTCAATTATCTTGCAAAAAAGAGGGGGGGGGGGCATTTCTCATCAGCGCAGCAAGTCCGCCAGCTTGCTGCATCATCTTCAGCCATATATATCCACCATACTACATGATCACC
>JAVTVY010048618.1:0-23158 GCA_036873755.1 Hanleya hanleyi
AGCTCCATCGCTCCATCGCTCCATCGCTCCATCGCCTTTTCATCGCATAGCTCCATCGCTTCATCGCATAGCTCCATCGCGCATCGCATAGCTCCATCGCATAGCTCCATCGCGCATCGCATAGCTCCATCGCTTCATCGCATAGCTCCATCGCTCCATCGCATAGCTCCATCGCCTCATCGCATAGCTCCATCGCGCATCGCATAGCTCCATCGCATAGCCTCATCGCGCATCGCATAGCGCGACTTTTCATCGACTTTTCATCGCATAGCTCCATCGCTCCATCGCATAGCTCCATCGCGCATCGCATAGCTCCATCGCTCCATCGCGTTAAATTAGAAATGAAAGACGCGATGGCCCCTCTCGGTTATCATAGGGAGTACACTATATTTTCAGAATTTTCTGGGGTCAGTGGGGGTGTTTGCTTTTCCTGTACATCAGATTGAATTGGCCCGCCAGATTCCGTGGTCGGGTCCGTTACCCGATCGAGTTCTGCCACTAGCATGGCATCATCGTTGCTGGAAATCATACTGGAACCATGTGTATGTTCAACATCCGACAAGAAACCCAGGTCGAAATTGGCAGGTTCTGAATCACTGCTATCGAAGGCGAGATAATCAGCCATAGTTCTGAACGGAAAGTCACAAAGTTCAATGTATAACCTTTGATCAGGGGCCGCGGAGCCGGGGGGCTGGGGGGGCTTCAGCCCCCCCACTTTTCGCAGCTGTAATAACTTGTAAACGTCAATAAATTGGCACGAAATAATGGTTATAAATATATACACAATGTCGTTGTTAAACTTGTTTGAGCTGAGTACATCGTCGAACTTCGAAACGTGTGAATGTGGCTAACAACAACAACAAACATCGAGAGAAGCAGACGATAAATATTTCAATAAAATAACATTGCTTTTTGCAATTATATGTCTTTTGAGTATTTTATTTATAGAATATACGCCGACCGTTCGTCTATGTGTGTTTCGGATAACTTTTACGATTGGGAGTTTTACTACTACTATACTACTACTGGTAGAAAATCATGAATGAAATTGACTGTAGTTCAGGGGTTTCCCCGATAGAGGGCGATGTAAAAGTAGTCCCGGTTTCAAAGCATACCGATACGGGTACTGACTATATCGATACGGAAATAGAAAACATGAGTGTGTATCACTATCCTATCACGCACAGGTATATGATAAAGAAACATATGATAGCATATACAGGGGTAAAAGCGTTCGGTGTCCGGTTTTTCACGTATATTATCGTTTAATTAGCGTTTGAAACGCGTTTCAATAGCGTTCTAAACGCGTTTTGTATTCGTTTCGTTTGCTTTTCAGAGAACGCGTTTATACCTCGCAAACGCGTTTTGATTCATTTATCTTATGTTTCGTTTCGCTTGAAACGCGTTTCACAAACGCGTTTATGAACGCGTTTGGAACCCTTTTGATCAGCCGTATATTTTCGTTTCGCTTCAAACGCGTTTTCAAAACGCGTTTCGGAAACGCGTTTGGAAACGCGTTTGAAAGAAACGCGTTTGGAAACGCGTTTTAATGTTGTTGTTGTTAGATAAACATTACTGACAACACCACGGTTAATTCGTCTGGCGAAAATACTATTTGGTCGGTTTTTGTCATTTGTACAATGGTTCGGCGACTGAGTGTTGATCAAAAACTGTTGATAATCAGGTTGTTCCAAGATGGTGTTCACGAAAAGAACAAAAATCCACCGGATTTAAAAACAGAAGTATGGTGTAGAAACATGCGAGCGATCTGTTCGCCGGGTTTTAAAGAAATGGCTGGATGAGGACGTTGTTCGGGGTTCAACGAAAAAGTCGAAACCGATGAAAATAACAAAATTCGTTGAAGATATAGTTGATTTCTTAATGCAGCACGATGATGAAATGACAGCGGCTGAGATTTCAGCAAAACTGAAAAAACACCTGGGATTGACGGTTTCCAAAACCACCGTAAATAATATTCGGTGCAAGTTAGGGTGGACATGCCAACATACAAAATATTGTTAGCTCATTAGACACCGGAATATGGTATTAAATCTTTGTTGGTATCTTTATGAATACTATATTTCAAATCAATAAAAAATAGCGGTTGTATGCAGGAATGCTGTTCGCTTTTGTAGCGCTATAAACATCTATTTTTAGAAATGAGAAAATCTAAGACTGCGTCCTGACTGCATCCTGCGTCGGGATGCCACCTGTGATAATCCTAATGCGCACTACTTTGTATTGCCCAATGTTATATCATGATGTTGTTATCCGTCTTCACTGAAGGCGTGGGCGGACGAATCAGTTGGAGCTGAGAGAGCGGACTAGTAGGATGGTTTGTGCATGTGTCTCCTAATAAATACCAGTTGTCACCCGATATCAAATTGTCTCTTGGATTATTCACACCTGTGGTCTAACTACCTGATTACTATATTCCCGTCGAATCGGCCATCACAAATTTGGCGCTTGCGAGCAGGATCGACAAGCGAGGGAAAGGAGACGGGATCAGAAGGAAGCCTCGCGACCTTTCCCATCACTGGGCAGACCACGCCAACATGATTACCTCTGCAATTTTTCTCTCTTTCTCAGCCTTCTCAGCCTTTTTCTGCACAAGATTAAAGAACAGCTCTCACAAGTTTACAATCAAGCATCAGCTTTATCCATAATCAACATACATGTAGAATTGACTAATGTGATATGTTGTTCTATAGATTTCATCATGTGAGCATTCATGTTATAAGGGAGATAACTCTCACTCTGAAGATACATGATCCTATAAGGTTCTGTGCTGAAACCATATCAAAGAATATGGAGTTCCCTCCCTTACACCACATCTCAACCTGCAGTTATCATTTTTTAAGATCAAGTTTCTTGGATATTATCACTGAATCGATATTCCTAGTCATCTTCATCCATGTACATAGTTCATACATATAATAGTTCAAGTACAGAAATACTAACAATGAAATGTTAATGTTATAAGGAAGCATCCACAAAATACATGTCCATGTGCACAAATCGTATATTCTTGCACCCTTCCCTGTAATGAAGGGATCAATTATCCATACCAGTAAAGTGTTGAAATCTACCAGGAATGGGCATTCCCAAATCGTGTTTTCCAAAGTTACCAGTATACATGTAGGTATATTTGACATGTATGCTAAAATACATTAAATCAGTGTAGAACCCGATGGACTGTAATCTATTCAGAGGTTCTATTGAGTATGTCCACTTAACCAGGTAAAGGCATCAAACACTACAGTCAGTAGATAACCATCATCCAAGTTTATTTCCCCATAACTTGATAATCATGCATGTAATGCAGTGATACAAGTTCTACGGCGGTGTGAAAGTCTTGCTTTGAAGAGTGACTTTGAACTATTACTGAGCCTGGGGGCAATTTTGTTTCCCTATGTTGAGTAGAGTTGGTGCCTAACCTGGAGTGGGGCACATGTACATGTGCATTGTGACAAGAGCATCAGATCCCACATTTTCAGTAGATAGCAATTTTTCAAGATGTGGTTGGTAGTGAATTTAATTGCCGTAAACTTTTTAAAAGCTATTCAATTACAGGACTCGTATCCACTCATATCTGACAATTGTAAAATGATAAGAATATGAACTTTTATTGTTGGAAAAATATTGCATATAAATAAACTGAAGTACTAAGAAATTCATCATAATATAGATGTCCAAATTATTGCGAAGAGTATCTTATTTCCACTTTCTTCTACATATTGGTCGGCCAAGGTGTGAGTTACCAGTACCATAAAATACTTAAGAACTATATTTCTATAGCTATATGAATATATCTGGCCCCTTGGACTTAAATGACCAGATACTTCCAAGTGTATCTACATTGTATATCCATCTTTCTACTATATATTCCAGTCTGGAAAAAAGTGCTTTCATAATAGTAGTTGCATAATCCAGGTTATGGAACAATTTGTGTGTTGGGCAACAGCACCAAATGCAATTCGGGAGCTGCGATTGCATTTCCATATGTAAAGCATAAAATTTATTGAACATTTTATCCAATAATCTTTTTCCTTTTCCTTCAAGTGGCTCACAGAGAGAATATAGGAGGAAATTTGCAAAAAAAAATATAGGAATTTTCTTTTACCATATAGGAAATTAAGGAGGGTGAGACAGGTCAATACTACATTATAGGTTCTGAACTTGGTGGTTTTCTGGTGTTTAAGGAGTGAGTGGATATGATTTAACATCGCTTTCATCTATATGTCATTCATATCAAACGTTGGGTCCTATTCCTTTTCACGCCCGGAAACCACACGGGTGGGGATCTATTCCTTTTCACACCCGGGAACCCCACCACGGGTGCCTCAGTTAGTCGCCTCTTACGACAAGCTGTCTGAGGAGCTGAAGCCTATTCTTACCATGACCGGTGATATGCACAGCGACATCGCAGGTCAATCCCCACGGGGCTTCTGGTGTTTAATAAAATTATTTCCACTGAATGTGGTCTGCCATAGTGGTGGTGAACGAGGAGACACCTTCTGCTGCTTGGTTCAACATCGACAGATTTAAATGTTTTCATATTTGCCGAGTGAAGCGAGCCAAAAAACAATTTTCTGAAATTTTCTGGGAAAAGTTTTCATGACAAGAAGTCAAAATATAGGTTTGAGTAAAATATAAGAATGATTCCAAAATGAAGGAAATATAGGAGGCACTCGAAGGCCTGTGTTGAATCATAATTGTGAATTATACCGATGAAACCAGTAGACATGTAAACACTAAATGTGAATTACATTAATTGTGAGCTACGGGGTACCGACATTATCCCCCAGCGACATTTTTCCCCGCGACATTTTCCCCACCGACATTTTCCCCCACGACATTTTCCCCAGGCGACATTTTTCCCCAGCGACATTTTCCCCACCCTAACATTACGTGCTGTAATAATTACGATCTGCCAACGATTATCAATATCAAACACATCTTTAAGGAAATGAACAAGATTGAATTTTCAGGTGTATTTTTTATTAGATATAGTAATAATATGTATATTAGCAGTAAGATGAAGACAATTGGACGAGTGAAACAATGGTAGGCTAGATGACTTACCGTAGGATTACGGATTAATCACTGTCAGATTCACTAAGAGTATAATATAAACAATGCTTCAAAGAAGTTTGAAGTTATTTACGGATTACTTTATTTACGGACTTCCTTATAATCAAGAAGATTATTGATCACTTCATCATCACTGCCGATATGTTCCGATAGATTACTAGACATTCGAATTTTAATTGAAAATATTTAATTCATAAAGATTTGATACAAAACTGAACATTAAAATAAAACATATTTCATTCGTGCAAACGTAAAAAAAAATTCAAGGTGAGGAAATGACCGCGACTGCGATTGTTGGCAGATCGTAATTATTACAGAACGTAATATTAGGGTGGGGAAATTGTCGCTGGGGGAAAATGTGGCCTGGGGAAAATGTTGGGGGAAAATGTCGGTGGGGAAAATGTCGCGGGGGAAAATGTCGCTGGGGGATAATGTCATGGACTCGTGAGCTACAATCCCATGCCCACATAACAGGTCATTTCATCACTATGTTACACTTGGTCGCAGGTGATTCACAATAACCACATTCTCCACCTCAAACAAACCATTAAAATTGGAAATCATTTGATCTGTGCAAAGACACTACAAACTGTGTAAATTTATATTTCTTCGCAAATTCTATTCGGATGGCTTAACCCCCCCGATGTGGGCTTTTCATAACCAATGCACCTAGGGGTATATATTTCATGGATGCCCCCTAATATATGGCTTTTCATAACCAATGCACCTAGGGGTATATATTTTATGGATGCCCCCTAATATAAATGATAGCAATAAAGCAGTAAAAGAAGTAATAAGTAATAGTTGGCATAGTTTTTTTCAGTGGACACACAATTAGGCTTCCCTTTCACAAGATAATCTTAAATTCACATGACTTGAAGAAAAAGATTCAACTGAACTGTTTTCACCACAAAAAAAATTATGCCAATTATCTTCTTTAAGTTTAAGAGAGAACAAACAAAACAAGCAAAATTTGATGTTTACATAACTCCAAAGCACCATGGAAAAATTTCTTCTTTGTGTGAACACAAATTATATATTTTGGGTTGAACGCCCTACTGTGATGTTTAGACCATGATATGTTGACACCACACAAGCACATTGCATGTATATAAGGAAGCCGATACAAAATTCCAGGATGCTTTGACTAATATAAACATGATTACCTCTGCCACCTTTTTCTGTTTTTCAACTCTTTCAGTCAGTTTCTGCACAAGACATAAAAACAGCTCTCACAATATTACAATCACATGTCAGTTTTGTCCATCTTCAACATACATGCACACTTTACAAAGAAAATATTATTGGTATTATCACAATATATAAAACTAATGTGATATATAGTTTTGTAAATCCCACCAATTGATCATCTATGGTGTAAGGGATCATATTGTGCTCTGTACTACAAACATCAACGTATATAGAGTTACCTCCCCTACACCACAAACTCAAAAATAAATCTTTGAATATCAACACAGAGCCAGTAATTCACAAACATGTATGTACATCAATTCCTCTTATTCGTACCACAACATGTGTATTAATTTCACTCACCTCTTCTTTTGTCTTCTTTACCTTTCCTTTTTCTTGACTTCCTGACTGATGATAAATAATGGAAACAATATAGCAGGCTATCACTTGATGGATTTCTGACATTTTGTCAAACCTGCTAATCCAAATATATTCTGCAGATTTTAAATATAATCATCTGACCTATAAAGTAATTATATTATAGAGAATTGTCGTCTTAAATTTCACAGCAATAAATCTGGATACCGGTACATGTAGTTATACAGCATTTTACGATTTTTTTCCAACATATCTCAACTGTTGACATGGGTCTAGTAAAATATTAGCGATATGTGGAAAATATATTTAATATCTATTTACCATCGTTGCTCCTGTTGGTAGCTTCGAAATAAATCTTCCATATTCAATTCAGTTCTGAATTCTTCAAAATATTCCAGGATTGAGAATGTCATTTCTTGTTTCAAGATACATAATATGCCCATGGGGAGAATTTAGTGGGTAAGAGTAACTTGCATGCCCGATGAACAGACTATTTTTTCTCAGAAAAAGACAAGATGGGAAATAAATGACCAGTAATTTGATGCTTGCATCATCATTGATAGCATATAGCTGGCCTTGCATTAGAGATTGATGAAGAGCCTACATGTAGCTACTATGAAATGACTAGCTTCATGTGTGCTTTAATAGTTCGCTGGAGAAAGAGACGTGTGGGTGTGGCACTCCCTGGGGTTAATAGATATGTCCCTGAAATGTACGATGATTTGTCCCATAAATATATGATGATTTACGAATATAGAATGTACAAAACTATAAGATGGGGTGAGGCAGAGGTTACGAGATAAAGGGTGGGCACTAGCGCTCATGCAATATATCAAATGTACACGGGACTAGACGATGAAACTTCTCCTGGTTTACTCATCACATACAAAGTTGGAGTTTATCTTCAGAGTTTAAAGAAAGCTCACAATGTTCCAGGGACCTCCAATCAAAATTGTTGGACTGGTCGATTAAACAAGATCGTCAATTGCACTATGGAACTCATGAGGCGAATTGCAGTAATTTTGAAAATAATAATATTTTATCACATAAACAGGAAGTGCACAACTCATTGGTGCACTCCAAGCAAGCCTATGAAATGTTAGCTCACCAAAAGTGAATAAACTTTACTCAGCTCTAGAAATATTTAGCCTGCCCATGGGAATGTTGAATGGCAAAGTCAATCTAGTTATAATTTCGACAAAATAAAATCCTTCTTTCATAGATAAGAGTTTCAGATATTAAAAGACAGTTTAGCAAGCCTTCACAATTATAAAGTATTCTATGGACCAAGAAAGATTTAACCAGCCCAGAGAAATACACCGGTCAGATGTATGAAGGTAGGAGAATGTGAGCCAAAAATGACCTGTTCAGTCTAACTAGAGCCTTAGGCACTGAAACGGGGCTATTTAAATGTAAAATAGGCTGTTGGAATAATTCCACTAACTCTTTGATGTTCCATCTCATGGCGAAGAGCCATACTTGTAGTCTCACACATTCCTCTCAACAAGGATCTCTAGTGCATTAGTGTAATTGTACACATATGTATATTTTTAAAAAACCCGCTGGGACAGACATTTATCATGAAACCAACCTGATGAAATGATAAAATAATGTCTTCACTGCATGTTACCAATATTTGTAAAAATTTTCACTTTTTTCAGATAATCGAAAGCATATCCTTCAGCAGTAAATAACAATACGAAGCAGCTTCAAGCTGCGCATCTGAAAACCTCTCGGCTCTGGGTACATTCATAATGTACTCAATTTGAACCAAGATGTCAGGAACACCAAGCAGTCAAGTCACAAATATACAGATTATCAAAAATTTTGCAATTAGGAATGACCCCCAAGGTTTCCATCCAATCAGAGAAACCGGTATTCATTACATAAGTTTCTTGATGCATCAATGATGTATACCAAATTTTACATCGAGCATTTAAACGGTATCAGAGATAGAGATCATTAATGATTTCACATAAATTAAAGATGGCCACTCATCCTTCCCGCCACTCAGAGGAACTGATGTGGTTATTAATTGAAAGTCACTTGATACATTGATGCTGTATACCAAGTTTCGTATAGAACACTGAAATGGTATCAGAGATATACATCATTTAAGATTTTGCATAAATTAAAGATGGCCACCAAGGTTTCTGCCCGATCAGAGAAACCAGAACTGTCATTTGTCGTAAGTCATTTGATACATCAATGATGTATACCAAATTTTACACAGAGCACTTGAATGGTATCGGAGAACGAGATCATTAATGATTTTACGTAAATTAAAAATGGCCGCCCATCCTTCTCCCCACTCAGAGGAACTGATGTGGTTATTCATTGCAAGTCTCTTGATACATCGATGCTGTATACCAAGTTTAGTATAGAACACTTAAATGATATCAGAGATATATATCATTAAAGTTTTTGCATAAATTAAAGATGGCCGCCAAGGTTTTCAGTCAATCAGGTCCTGATTTAAAGTATCTGTATGCATTGATGATGTATACCAACTTTCATATAAAACAATTGAATGGTAACAGAGATATGTATCATTATCGATTTTGCATAAATTAAAGATGGCCTCCAGGATTTCCAGCTAATCAGAAAAGCCGGTTTGGTAATTCATCGAAAGTTGCTTGATGTATCGATGATGTATACCAACTTTCGTATTGAACAGTTGAATGATTTCCGAGATATGGATCATTATCCATTTTGCATAAAATTGAAGATGGCCGCCAAGGTTTCCACCCAATCAGGTCCCAATTCAATAGGCTTCTGGTCCTTGACTAGGTAAATATGCATACCAAATTTGGAATTCTTCCATCTATCTCGCTCACGTACTGACGTACGGACGTACGAACAGACGGACGTACAAGACGACAATACCCCATGGCCAAAATTGGCCGAGGGGTAAAAATGAGTATTGAGATACAATGTAAAATCCTCATGGTTAGATGGACTGGAGCTATGCTGGGATGCATCCTCTCATGGCATCATATTGTTTCATGTACCTCCTCCTGTCAGTAAACCCCTAGTATATTACAGTTCTATTTGGTTATCTCCCCTGTCACCTTACAGCTTCAAACACAGCATGTCTGTGATATGCAGAGCTCTTTCTGTAGATCAGGGGAAAATCTTTGCAACATTCCTTGAATATTTCAGAAACAGAATGCAAAGAAAACATTTCTGAATACAGGGAAATTATTACGTGAATGATTTGACCACCACTGGATTTTAGAAACTTACTATAAAAAGATAATGCAGAGGGTCTTGAGGGGTAAGCTTAAATGGCGAAAATTCCAAACTGTAACTCAACACACATATTTCATGAAAATGTAAATGAATACAGGCAAAGTGAAATATCCCATTGTTTTCTACAATGAATTACACTTATACTGGTATTATTTAATACTGAATTACTGCCCAAACACGCTTTCTAATGAGAATGAGTTAGTCCCACAAAACCACTCAACATGCGCCTCTCAAAATCTGTAGTTTAGCAGACGACATATTTTGAGCACGAAAGTAGTGCCACTGGAAAATGAACGAAAACACGCATAAAATTAGATAAATGGAAATTTAACTTAAACATATCAGACCTGCAACTATACGCGGACATTAAAAACACAGAAACCTGGACATTCTAAGGAAGGAAGTTTCAGACCTCTTTCTTGTCGTGTAAGAACTCTATCTTTTGCTGTGTTAGCAAGACACAGGGCTGGTGCTCAATTTTTTCTGACTACAAGACAGGACCATTAGTCCCTACGGGCCTACATCGCCCCGTGAAAATATGTTGAAGAATCTGGAACTTGTGATTCTACATGGAAGACAATGTCTATGGGAGCAACTTCTTTTGAGTTATTTTGATAATAAGAAATAGTAATTCAAATATGTCTTTTGACTCTCTAAACATGATTTCTTATTAATAGAAATGCATAAAAAAATCAGAAGACAATTAAGAAAATAGCCACAATCGTTCTCTCATTTATATAGAATTTTTCTCAATAAATTTATGAAGCCATTCTTTGCTAATTGACCCTGTCATATGATACAGTACCGCTCATGATTGGTTCATTTGTAGTGCATTCAACTAAAGAAGATTGACAGATGAGACTGAATCTTGATTGACAAATTCAATCAATTGAGAATGATTCTGATTCATTCCTTCACATGTTTTCATACATATTGAAAAAGTATTCATATACTTTGAAATTATCTCCCTTTCACCACAATACACAACAGCCTAAAAGAAATTCATAATTTCTGTTAGATCGTGACAGGTGATTATCATGGAACAGAGATTATTGTAAAGGTTATACATATTAGCATATATATATTGTACTGAGAAGAAATTGTACCAACCTCTGTAATTTTCCTCTTTCTTGCTTTACCAGCTCCCACTTCTTCACCAGCTCCCACTTCTTCACCATTCTGAAATAGAAATTCAAGAGAGTTCTATTGTATGAATTACCAATGGCTTACCTCCCTTTGACTACCATCATCGTTCAAACATATTTATCTGTGAAGTATATGTAATATGTCTTTATATCCATATATCACCTAATTGAGAAGCTTATTGTGCACATTTTAATGTAAATTTGTCCTGTATATTGTTTTGTATTGTCCGTCATCCGTGTCTGTCTTCTACATGTATATGTCTGAAACTGTTTGTATTCACGTTTTTTTTAACCCCCTGCGGATATAATTTTACGTCAATAAATCTTATCTTATCTTATCTTATCCTAATGAGAAAAAATGAGAAGCAATCAAAATGTCCATTGCTGAATTCACTAGCCTGGATAATTAATCAGTTAATATTCCTTCATGGATGGTAAAATTATGACAATTCTTTTACCTGATAAGATTTATTTATTGATCATTTTGGAACTGTTACAGTATCATAGGCACCTCTCTTTGTTTTCCGTCACAGTGATGTTTTTGCAGTTGAGTTTCAATTCAACTAGCATTCAGTGTTAGGATTGGGTGTATTTCATGAATCTGGGTTAAACTTTACATGTATGTTTCAGCTTTATTTTTAACTCTGATTTGAGTTGTTTTGATAATAAGAAATAGTAATTCAAATATGTCTTTTGACTCTCTAAACATGATTTCTTATTAATAGAAATGCATACAAAAATTAGAAGACAATTAAGATAATAGCCACAATCGTTCTCTCATTTATATAGAATTTTTCTCAATAAATTTATGAAGCCATTTTTTGCTAATTGACCCTGTCATATGATACAGTATCGCTCGTGATTGGTTACTTTGTAGTGCATTCAACTAAAGAAGATTGACAGATGAGACTGAATCTTGATTGACAAATTCAATCAATTGAGAATGATTCTGATTCATTTCTTCACATGTTTTCATACGTATTGAAAAAGTATTCATATACTTTGAAATTATCTCCCTTTCACCACAATACACAACAGCCTAAAAGAAATTCATAATTTCTGTTAGATCGTGACAGGTGATTATCATGGAACAGAGATTATTGTAAAGGTTATACATATTAGCATATATATATTGTACTGAGAAGAAATTGTACCAACCTCTGTAATTTTCCTCTTTCTTGCTTTACCAGCTCCCACTTCTTCACCAGCTCCCACTTCTTCACCAGCTCCCACTTCTTCACCATTCTGAAATAGAAATTCAAGAGAGTTCTATTGTATGAATTACCAATGGTTTACCTCCCTTTGACTACCATCATCGTTCAAACATATTTATCTGTGAAGCATATGTAATATGCCTTTATATCCATATATCACCTAATGAGAAACATGCAGCTTCACAAAAAGATCGAGCCCTTTAGGGTGGCACATCATTTGAGGTTGCACATCATTGGCAATGCACATATTTGAAAAGACAATACATAAAAATATGGTTTCTATATCAGTGATGTTGAGGTTGGATTAAAAGAAACTATATTATAAAACTTGAAATAAAGATTACATTTCTTTTTCAAAGTAAGCATATACAGCGCCTAGTTAGAGACAATTGACCGTGCAATTTGGACCACAGAACTTCTTGGTGTACATGTAACTTTGTGTCATGATACGTGAATTATATAATCCCTTTTCTGACAGAGCTATTAACAATTTAATAGTTGGAGTAGAGGTATCATTTACAGTATGGAATGGGACACCAGCCATGTGGGTGAACCCTCCCATTTGTATGCAAATACAAGAATATAATGACAAATGTTTTCAATCATACATGTGTAATGCTACATAATAATGTGCACTGGTAAAACTGGGACACCACAAACTCAGTTTTAATTAATATAATATAAAGTTAAATGTGTGGACACAAATATGGTTCATGTAAAAGCTTTAAGCTAAATCATATGATGTGGAATAGAATGATTTGATAGCAAAATTGAAGGGAATTTTGTCCTTTTTAAGGCGACACGAAATTCAAAACTGATAGAGGTTCAATACTGCGGGATTCCCCCGCCGGGTTATTTAATATTGTACTTCTGAAACAAAATAATGTCATCAAACTACATGTATTACTATAAGTAATTACTATAAAGTATATATTGTAGGTCATTTGTTGTGTGTGTGTATATACAATGTACACTACATCTCATACCTAATAGTAGGTTAGTTTCAAATATAAGAGATATAAAATTTGAAATATGAGGGTATGGGGTCGGGCAATGCATTGAATAAGTGTAGAATGATGTAAGCTCCCAGAATATATGAGGGTATATGAGAGATAGAGGGTGTGGCTCTATGCCCCCGGGGGTGAGGACATGCTCTCGGGGGTAGTGGATGGGTTGAATAAGTGTAGATGGCGGATGGGTTGAATAAGTGTATGATGATGTAAGCTACTTGAATACATGATGGTATGGGGTCAGGCGAAGCTTAGTTTAAGAGATATAGGGTGAGGTTCAGTACCCCAGGGGTGGGGATATGCTCCCTGGGGTAGTGGATGGGTTGAATAAGTGTAGCATGATCTAAGCTCTCCAAATATACAAGAGTATGGGGTTGGGCGAAGCTTAGTTTAAGAGATAGAGGGTAGGGCTCGGTGCCCCAGGGGTGGGGACATGCTTCCGGAGGGTAGTGGATAGGTTGAATAAGTGTAGCATGATCTAAGCTCCTATACTATATCAGGGTATGGGGTCGGGCAGCTTAGTTTAAGAGATAGAGGGTGGGGCTCGGTGCCCCAGGGGTAGGGACATGCTCCCCGAGGGTAATGCATGGGTTCAATATCTGTAGCCCGATGTAAGCATTTGGAATAGATGAGAGTTCAGGGGGTTGGGTTGGCCTTAGTTTAGGAGACATAGGTGAGGCCGAGAAGCTGTGTTAGGAAGTCCAAAACTTTAACATTTACTTGGTCCTGGGGTCCCAGGGGTGGGGACATGCTCCCCCAGGGTAGTGGATGGGTTCAGTATGTGTAGCCCAATGCAAGCATCTGAAATATGAGGGTTCGGCGGTCGGGCAGGCCTTAGGATCCAACTTTAACATTTACTTGGTCCTGAGGGAAAAATTTCTAAGTCCAAAACTTTAACATTTACTTGGTCCTGCAGATAGACAGATAGACAGATAGATAGACAGATAGACAGACAGACATCATTGTGGCACCTATATGGAGCTTTCTGCAGCTAAAGCTAGGGGCTCGACAAAAATGAGGAGGAGCAATCAAAATGGCCATTGCTGAATTCACTAGCCTGGAAAATTCATCAATATTCCTTCATGGATGGTAAAATTATGATAATTCTTTTAGCTGATAGATTTATCTATTAATCATTTTGAAACTATTACAGTATCATGTTTTCCATCACAGTGATGGTTTTGGCAGTTGAGTTTCAATTTAACTAGCATTCAGTGTTAGGATTGGGTGTATTTCATGAATCTGGGTTAAACTTTACATGTATGTTACTGTTGACCAAGGATTATCCTTGGTCTTTCAGCTTTATTTTTAACTCTGATTCAAATTTGTAGCAACTTGCTACCGCTAATCAAATAACTGAGCCCAACTCTCACTATCATTTTGTGCCACTTGTTCAAACATGATAGACATGATAGATATCAACTTAAGTGGGTTATCATTTAGGAAATAGAGGCAATGTTGATTAATATTAAGAGACCGTCAATATCACATTGTTCTTATCCACTGTCATGAGAGGAGAGTAAGGATTCTGTCAAAACTGATTCCAGTGACTCATACTTACTTTCACACAACACAGATTTAGTGACGATAACCATTTTGTATGGTGCCACATGGATAATATTATATGGATAATATTACATAATTTCAACTCACATCACCACAGTTTACTATGTCAAATGTTTAAGGAAATTCTTATTTTTATTTATTATAGGGTCTCTGATATGATAAAATCAGTGAATAGAAATGAATCTAAACTGCCTTAAGGTTAAAAATAGACTGCATTACTAGTACAAGTTTTCCGGTAAGAAATTTGAAGGTACACTAAAAGTGAAACACAATTCTTGATGGGCCATGTGAAGTCATGTGACACAGTCAGTATGTCGGCACCTCTTCCCACTTCCCTCATATGTGTTGTAATGGTTTAATGAGAGGAAGAAGCTATCAGTAGAACAACATAAATGTTGTTCATTTCTCTACTGGAGCCATATTTATATCAAATTCCAGGACCTATTAAACTACAAAAACAAGATAGAATCTACTTCACAAAACTGCCATTGCCAATAATTTTGCTGACTTTTTCTCAGACAAGTTATTCTCTATGACATTGCAATTTATTTATTATTATTATTATTTAATTTTTTTATTTTCATGTTGTTGCAGTCTATATGTCTATACTTCCCATCACTCACCACTACGAACAGAAAAAAACTAGCAAAATATGCCAGATAGATTCCCCTATTTTCAGATATACCTTGTTGTTGTTGTTGTTGTTTGTCTTGTCTGGGGATTACAAACTCTGATGTTGGGAGAATGGAAAATAAGCAGAGATTCGGACTCAGAGAAGCAGAGATATCAGTTAGTCCTTTTTCTGACCTAGCTGTTAACTACTGGCATATTTCTACTGGATCAGAAATATTAATAACTAAAACTCACCTGCCATATTCGTGCGAATACCACAAAAAGTCTGGCACAACAAACGTGGCTGAAAGAAAACCGTACAAGTATTGGCTACAGCGCAAAAAGGTCCCCCAATCAAATACGCCGTTACATAGCTCCGGTGTAGCCTTGTTCCATACTACGTGAGAACAACGCTACGGCTGTAAACCAGTCACCAGATCGAGTTGTTGGGAAATTGCCGTACGGGCAATATTTGCCGAACCAATTGACCATAACCAATAAAATAATTCGATTCTATGTCCACTTACCTTTCATAAAAATCCTTGTTTATGAGTGACCGTCCGTGTTTAGCTTGGCAAGAGATCGAAACTCGGACGAGGGGGGTTAAACTGTCCATGTAAAACTTATCGATGTAAAGATGGCGGAGATGTGGACAGTTTTACCCCCCTCGTCCGAGTTTCGATCTCTTGCCAAGCTAAAAACGGACGGTCACTCATAAACAAGGATTTTTATGAAAGGTAAGTGGACATAGAATCGAATTATTTTATTGGTTATGGTCAATTGGGTCGGCAAATATTGCCCGTACGGCAATTTCCCAACAACTCGATCTGGTGACTGGTTTACAGCCGTAGCGTTGTTCTCACGTAGTATGGAACAAGGCTACACCGGAGCTAGCCGTTACATAACAGCCACAGACCAAACGAAAATGAGCTGGAAAATCGTTAAATATACTGTATATGAATTCCTCTTACCGCACGTAAACACGTTATGTTTACACCAAGCTAGGAAATATGTCACATCATGACATCGACTTCGTACTCACCACAAATCATACGGGATATAAAGTGACCCTAAACAGCGCGCGTAAACAGCGGAACGAAAACTACGGGGTCAAGGTCGAACGAAAAGCTGCATGAAGTCAAGGTCAAACGAAACGCTTTTTCGGCTCGGTATCACACGCCTGACAAATCGTTTCGCTTGGTACAGGAAGACAAATTGTTTCGCTTGGACGAACGAAAAGATTTAAGCTTTGCGCAATATATAAACGAAACGATATCGAATATTCCCATGAAATCGCTAAGTTAAAAAAGCGTTTAGAAATGCCGGTACTTACTTTTACATTCAGTAGTTTCAACCTAGTGTACGGCGTAAACTGAACAAAAAGAAATACCGGGCACAGAACGTTTTTACCCCTGACTAAGGCTATGCACCACATATATTTATTTCATAGCACAGGGATTAATATTAATAGCGGCTGGGGAAAGCCCCGACACGAGGACTTCTTGGCCTGATTTGCAAAATAAAAACACAAATTTGCGCGAGTTGAACGAAAAGAGAAACTCGTTCGAAACGCGTTTATAAAACGCGTTTCGAAACGCGTATATAAAACGCGTTTCGATCAGAGCAAACGCGTTTGACGAGAGAAACGCGTTTTGATAAGAGATAAATTAACGGGAGCTGAACGAAAAGAGAAACGCGTTTCAATCAGAGCAAACGCGTTTGACGAGGGAAACGCGTTTTGCTAAAAGAAAAATTAAGCGATATTGAAAGCGTTTCGTTTCTGATAATCGTTTGAAACTCGTTTGAAACGCGTTTACATTTCGTTCCGTTCGCGTTTCGTTAGGTCGAACTAAACGAAAATAACCGGACACCGAACGCTTTTACCCCTGTAGCTGTAATATTAAAAAAAAACGATTCTGTTTTTACCAGGGAAGTTTCATTTACAACTTCTGTGTATGCTCTTCACTGACACTATTCAATACTGTTTTGTCATGAACAATTGTTCCTTACGCATTTTTCTTTGGATATCACCAACATTTCAAATGTATTTAATCGGTTCAGCTGAAACTGATTTAACCCATTCAAACTTTTGTTGATATCCAAAGAGAAATACATAGATAATAATTATAGATTAGTTATAAGTTATATCACATCTTATCTTATTCTCTCCCATGTTACTCTATCGTATCATCTTCCATGTTACTCTATCATATCTTCTCCCATGTTACTCTATCATATCCTCTCCCATGTTACTCTATCGTATCCTCTCCCATGTTACTCTATCATATCCTCTCCCATGTTACTCTATCGTATCCACTCTCATGTTATTCTATCATATCCTCTCCAATGTTACTCTATCATATCATCTTCCATGTTACTCTACCATTTTCCCTCTCCCATGTTACTCTATCGTATCCCGTCTCATGTTATTCTATCATATCCTCTCCCATCTTACTCTATCGTATCATCTTCCATGTTACTCTATCATATCCCCTCTCATGCTACTCTATCATATCCTCTCCCGTGTTACTCAATCGTATCCCCTTTCATGTTACTCTATCATATCCTGTCTCATTTTACTCTATCATATACACTCTCATGTTACTCTATCATATCCTCTCCCATGTTACTCTATCATATCTTGTCCCATGTTGCTCTATCATATACCATTTCATGTTACTCTATCATATCCCCTCTCATGCTACTCTATCATATCCTCTCCCATGTTACTCAATCGTATCCCCTTTCATGTTACTCTATCATATCCTGTCTCATTTTACTCTATCATATACACTCTCATGTTACTCTATCATATCCTCTCCCATGTTACTCAATCGTATCCCCTTTCATGTTACTCTATCATATCTTGTCCCATGTTGCTCTATCATATACCATTTCATGCTACTCTATCATATCCTCTCCCGTGTTACTCAATCGTATCCCCTTTCATGTTACTCTATCATATCCTGTCTCATTTTACTCTATCATATACACTCCCATGTTACTCTATCATATACACTCCCATGTTACTCTATCATATCCTGTCTCATTTTACTCTATCATATACACTCCTATGTTATTCTATCATATCATCTCCCATGTTACTCTATCATATCCTCTTTCATGTTACTCTATCGTATCCTCTCCCATGTTACTCAATCGTATCCCCTTTCATGTTACTCTGTCGTATTCTGTCCCATGTTACTCTATCATATCCTCTCCCATGTTTCTCTATCATATACCATTTCATGTTATATCCTCTCCCATGTTACTCTACAATATCCTCCCTATGTTCCTTTATCATGTCGCCTCTCATGCTATTCTATCATATCCTCTCCCATCTTACTCTATCATATCCCCTCCCAAGTTACTCTATCATATTCTCTCCCATGTTACTCTATAATATCCCCTCTCATGTTACTCTATCATATCCTGCTTAGGTTACTCTATCGTATCCTCTCCCATGTTACTCTATCATATCCCCTCTCTTGTTACTCTATCATATCCTCTCCCAAGTTATTATATCTTATCCCCTCTCATGTTACTATATCGTATCCTCTCCTATGTTACTCTATCATGTCCCCTCTCATGTTACTATATCGTATCATCTCATATGTTACTCTATCGTATCCTTTCCCATGTTACTCTATCGTATTCCCACCCATGTTATTCTATGATATCCTCACCCATGTTACTCTATCCTACCCTCTCCCATGTTACTCTATCATATCCTCTCCCGTGTTACTCTATCTTATTCTCTCCCATGT
Organism: Hanleya hanleyi; assembly: GCA_036873755.1. Classification (NCBI taxonomy): domain Eukaryota; kingdom Metazoa; phylum Mollusca; class Polyplacophora; order Lepidopleurida; family Hanleyidae; genus Hanleya; species Hanleya hanleyi. Next base: position 19,230 of record JAVTVY010048618.1, read on the forward strand.
TACTCCATCATATCCTCTTCCGTGTTACTCTATCATATCCTCTCCCATGTTACTCTATCATATCCTCTTCCGTGTTACTCTATCATATCCACTCACATGTTACTATATCGTATCCCCTCCCATGTTACTCGATCATATCTTCTCACATGTTACTCTATCATATCCTCTCCCATGATACTATATCATATCCTCTCCCATGTTTCTTTATCATATACTCTCCAATGGTATTCTATCATATCCTCACCCATGTTGCTGTCATATACTCTCCCATGTTACTCTATCATATCCCATGTCATGTTACTCTATCATATCCTCTCCCATGTTACTTTATAATATCCTCTCCCATGTTAATCTATCATATCCCCTCTCATGCTACTCTCATATCCTCTTCCATCTTACTTATCCTCTCACGTGCTACTCAATGGCAAACTCCCCCATGTCGCTATGTGATATCCTCTCCCATGTTACTCTATCATATCCTCTCCCATGTTACTCTATCATATCCTCTCCCATGTTACTCTATCATATCCTCTCCCATGTTACTCTATCATATCCTCTCCCTTGTTACTCTATCATATCCTCTCCCATGTTACTCTATCATGTCCCCTCTCATGTTACTATATCGTATCATCTCATATGTTACTCTATCGTATCCTTTTTCATGTTACTCTATCGTATCCCCACCCATGTTATTCTATGATATCCTCTCCCCTGTTACTCTATAACATCCTCTCCCCTGTTCCCCTATCATACCCCTCTCGTGTTACTCTAACATATACTCTCCCTTGTTACTCTATCATATCCCCTCTAGTGTTGGTCTATCATATCCTCTCACGTGCTACTCAATCGCATCCTCGCCCATGTCGCTCTGTCATATCCTCTCCCATGTTACTCTATCATATCCTCTCCCATGTTACTCTATCATATCCTCTCCCATGTTACTATATCATATCCTCTCCCGTGTTACTCTACCATATCCTCTCCCATGTTACTCTGTCATATCCTTTCCCATGTTACTCTATCATATCCTCTCCCATGTTACTCTATCATATCCTCTCCCATGTTACTCTATCATATCCTCTCCCATGATACTCTATCGTATCATCTCCCATGTTACTCTATCATATCCTCTCCAATGTTATTCTACCATGTCCTCTCCCATCTTTCCCTATCATATCCCCTCTCATGTTATTCTATCATATCCTCTCCAATGTTAATCTTTCTTAACCCCTCCCATGTTACTCTGTCATATCCTCTCCCAAGCTACTCTACCTTATCCCCCCTCTCATGTTGCTCTAGCATATCCTCTCACATGTTAGGCACCGTTTCCAATTATCGTTCGCGAATGAATCGTTTATTTCGTCAAATTTTCTCGATGTCGCGATTTTCCAAGGCGCGAGGGAATGGGTTTTTTTCTTCAAAATAAACGATTCATTCGCGATCGCTGTTCGAATGGTTTTTTTTTCTGTTGGCAATCGTTTTTCAATCGAGAAAATTCTCGCGAATAAAAAGCGATATCGCGATTCAATCGCTTTTTAATCGAGAAAATATAAACGATTGAAAAAAAACGATTGAGGATTATAGCCGAAAGTAGTACGCCATTGGTTCAGCCTGACTGACCCACATACACGTTCGAGCTTCTAACACTTCAGTCAGATTATATAAAGTTCGATCATTTTTTCTTCTTCCTTTTCCATTCTTTGCCTAGTGTAAAACTATAGCGTGTTTCTGCACAGTTGGCGGTTATATAGATACGATGGGGATATTGAAAGAAATTGAAAAAAATACCAATATATATACATAGGAATAATGGTTATGCATATAATTATAACTTCATATTTACATATATTTTGTACGGGACACAGACCCGGATATGATCAGATTGGGTCATTTGCACTTGCAATTTCGTCTATTATTTTGGGTCTTTCTGTGTTTTAAAGCTGGTATTATTCCAGATTTCTTGTGTAGTATTTTTCGTGAACGTTTTTGGCATCTGTGCGGGCTGAATTTTTAAGTTGAGTCGTCAGATTTTCGCTGTACACATGGTTTTTTGTCCTACGATCACCATTTTCCTTGTGTAGATAGATGGCGCTGTATTGAATATAACATTGTCATAAGGGGTTTTGAGTCTTCGAAAGCACTTAATTATTAATATATAGCGCGGGCTATTTGTAAAAATTTTCACAACTGGTTAATCCAGTAAGTGATGAAATTATATACTATTCAGCTGGTTTTTGGCTTGAGCTTCACTTTGGAATCATTCATAGTTCATTTATCAAAATATAAAATTAAAATAAAAAGTATTGTACACATGCGAATCCAACCGTTATATGTGATTCAATCACCATTGTGATATGTATTTGATATAAATATGAAATCACTGCCGCGAATATTCTTATAATAAATAACATTAACTTGATGGTGATTTTTTGAACTTATTCACATCTCAATAGTTTAAAAACTGTACCAAAACATGAATGGATACCCTTTCCTAATGTATGTTTTACTATAACAAAATATACATATTTAATTACACTATTTTTCACCTTAATTAACCTAGAAATTCTCGGCTGGAGTGCTAAGCTGTTCTGGGTTATCGCCATGCGCCCATTCACACCTCTATGAAGCCTGTGCCGTAATCATTCTGATAATGCAATCAACGACGAACTCAAATCCACTTATGACCTGTACCCGATATTTACAAAACAAGATATTGTGACTATCATCCTGTATTGTTTATACCAAGTTGCATGAATATATGAGGAAATTATCGAAAGTATGAAGGGAATGACTGAACATTAATACATTGTCAACTCACACGATTATTGAATAAACATGTAATTTTGTCATTTACGCTTCGCCAGAGTAAATCTGAGCGCGAACGTCACAGGAAGCATGGTACAGGTATATGTATAGATATTTCTAGCATACGACCTACTTCGGCTTGTAGGAGACTATAGATCGTGAATCATATATATTATTCGGTTATCTTGCGCATTTATACAGTATAGTATAGTAATATAGGTTTTCCCATCGACAAATCCGCAATCAACATTACATGTAGTTCCCAGTTCGCGGATAGAGCGGCGTACGACGGCAAAACAGCCTATGTGTCAAATATCACTCCGCCTCACGATTCTCTCGCGCCTTGAAAAAACCCCGATTCTCTCGCGATTGAAGATTTGCGATCAAGAACGGATCGCGCATGGGTAAACGATTCAAAAACGATATCGCGAGAGAATGTTTTTTTCCAGAAAAGGTTCAATCGTTTTTTCTCATTTTTTTTTCTCGATATCCTCGCGACGGATTCGCGACTGATTCGCGACTGATCGTTTTTCAATCGAGAAAATTGAAGAAAAATCGCGACTGAAGAAAAAACGATTAATGGAAACGATCCCTTACTCTATCGTATCCTCTCAAATGTAACTCTGTGATATCCTCTCCCATGTTACTCTATCATATCCTCTCCCATGTTATTCTGTCATATCCTCTCCAATGTTATTCTACCATGTCCTCTTCCATGTTACTCTATCATATCCTCTCCCATGTTACTCTGTCATATCCTCTCCAATGTTATTCTACCATGTCCTCTTCCATGTTACTCTATCATATCCTCTCCCATGTTACTCTATCATATCCTCTCCCATGTTACTTTATCATATCCTCTCCCTTGTTACTCTGTCATAACCTCTCCCAAGTTACTCTGTCATATCCTCTCCAATGTTGCTCTATCATATCCTCTCCCATGTTAATTTATCATATCTTCTCCCTTGTTACTCTGTCATAACCTCTTCCAAGTTACTGTGTCATATCCTCTCCAATGTTGCTCTATCGTATCCTCTCCCATGTTAATTTATCATATCTTCTCCCTTGTTACTCTATCATATCCTCTCCCATGTTACTTTATCATAACCTCTCCCTTGTTACTC